>CABFOW010006516.1:19542-31408 GCA_902141385.1 Timema californicum | reverse complement strand
TCAAACTGTAATTTTTGTTTGTTTGTAGCTGTGTAATATATTTTATAATTCCTGGTAAACAATGTTAATACATATTTCAAAATAATGTTTATTTAAATTTTAAAACTTATTATTAATAAAAAAATATTAGTATAAAAATGAGGTGGGAGGGGGGAGGTTAGAAGGATGTGTCATACTTTTTAGTGGGGAATTTCAGGAAATGATCAGGGGAAATCAGGGAAAAAGTCGGGAATGTCATTGGTCAAGTTGAGTAGACACCATGAACACTCTAAAATATACACGTGATGACATCCAAAGTGAGACTGGCTGCCCACGACCAGTAAAGCGCGCGTGCTTGATCCCGTTAACAGATAGCACAACAGACGCCAACCAAGTTTCTTGGCGCCAAAACAACACAGTAAACATAGTTCAAAATAAAACAATATACACATATACAAGCCCCAAACAAATATCTTGTTAAAACACATTTTAAACCATATTAGATTAAGACATTGTGTAGATGTTACATTAACATAATTTTATCACACATTCAGGATCTTAAACCATCGAACATCGCTGTCAACGAAGACTGTGAGCTAAAAATACTAGATTTTGGTCTAGCCCGGCCTACAGAAAATGAGATGACAGGATATGTTGCCACTCGCTGGTACCGGGCGCCAGAGATTATGCTCAACTGGATGCACTACAATCAGACAGGTGGGTGACGGAGCAGACTGTGTATATATATTTTATCAAATAGAATAGTTAGTTTGAGGATCTACTTAATGCATTTATAAATCTCTTAAGCTAATACTACCTTAGAAAAAAAGTAACAAAAGTTGTTATTTAAAGTAAACATAAAGGGTTTTAATGTTAATATTTCAAAATAAAACTGTAAAAGGGTTATAGTAGTCAACTAGATTTTATCGACTTTTATATATTTGCATTTTCATTTGTTCTGCGATAGCAAAATATTCATAAAATTGTAATTTGTTTGATTAATAAATTGATCCTCACTCAAAATTTAGTCAAGAAAATATATTTTTCTGTCAGTAAGTTGGAAATATTATAAGATTGATAAAGCACTTGTAAAACATTGTTTTCAACATTCACAAGCCATATAGAATATATAAAATGTCTCATTCCACTCGCACATTTTTATTTTGTTTGCCCACAATGCAATTCAATGCTCAGAAAAGATGAGCCTCTTTGTACACCAGTTCTTTTTTATATATATTTACTCCCATCATTGTTCATTTGACCAACTGTTTCTCATGGTGACCTTGTTTGCCCGCGGCAGTGGACATCTGGTCAGTTGGTTGCATCATGGCCGAATTGCTCACGGGCCGAACTCTCTTCCCCGGCACAGATCGTATCCTTTATCAACTGTCTAGTATAACAGAACCATGAATTTTTAGTTTTACATTTGCAGCACCTCGCATATATACTGCCTGGTTTTCACTCACATTTAATATAATCAACTGGAAAATTGGCTTAGCTTTTAAGTTGGTTTCATTTTATTAATTTTATTATTGTATTGTGACAGTGTTCATTTCTATTATTATATAGACAAATATGTTTCTTTTACTTCTGGTTGAATATACAATCTTGTTCAAATTGTGTAATTGTAGTGGGTTGAATTGATAAACGCCCCTTTTAAAGCAAACTCCACATCAAAATATTCTTGAATACATTCATTTTGATATTTAAACCTCGTACCCTTAGCTTACTTATTTAATTGCATAGTGACTGTTTACAAATGGAAAGTATCTATATTAAATGGTGTTAAAGAAGTGTGTTAAATAGAAAGTTATATCAGTTATAAAAATCATGATTATGGAAAAATCACATGATTGGAGTCATCATTCCTTAAGTTTGCTGACTTGGGGGAAAAAAAAGTATAGACTTGAGCTATCATCATTCAGAACCACCCGATCATGGGGAATAGGAATACAAATCCACTCATATCTTGTTTCAAAAATATTTAATTTTGAATTATGATAAAATAAAAATAGGGAGTATAAATCATGAGCACCAACTGTATTGTAAACTACAGGTCTATGTCTAATATTCGACAAAATAACACATTGGCAGGGAAAAGTAAACTATTCGTATAACTGTAACTTTGTGGACAAGCCTTTACTGCCAGTAGAGTTAGGTATAGACTAGTATTCTTGAATTTTAGGGAGACAGTTTTGATTCGTAATTACTAATTAGGAACCTCCGCTCTTTCTTTAGGTTATTTTTAGTGCTTTTTTTTTCTTTCTTAAAATTCACTCTCATCTGGTTTCTTTAGATTGAATCTCATAGTTTTATATCATGAAAACAAATGATTTCCTAGTTACTTATAAAGCTAATAAAGTAGGCTGGAATTAAAAATATAAAGCATAATGTTTACTTCTCTGTCTTGTGCCCTTAGAATTTGTGTAACTTAGGTTTATTCTTTGGGCCTGCAGGTTTGATAACCTAAGAAATACAAATATTTTGTTCACCTTTCTCCAAACCAGTGAACTCCCTATCCCACATGCCATAATATCTACTGATCCAGCCATTAAGCATTAATGTAATTTGCTCAATAATGGGTATAACTGTTTGAATGTAGCTATTCAAATAATTAAAAGTAGTTAATTTAACAATTGTATGTGTTTTTTTTTCACAATTTTCAGGACTAGATTATGCTACCCATAATTATTGAAACTGCTTCTAATGTCACTGTATATTTATATTAATTGGAACTGACTTCTGTATGTTTGAATAGCAAGACATTTGTAGTAATAACATGGCCTTGATTTATTATAATCCTAAACAAAGTTTTCATTTGCAAACTTAGAACTACATAACATTCTTTATTATTTGCTCACATATGGTATTATTTTCTTACTTATTGCCTACATAATAGTGTTAAAAGTATGTACACTAACAGATAATAGTTTCATCTTAAAAAAAGACCATTTCTATGAATAATGTTAAAAAAATATTTTTATAATTTGAAGTTAAATCAATATTTTGAAAACTAGTAATTTATTGGATCAACTCAGTTTTGGTAGTAAATTTTGAAATACTACTGGTACATATTTCTATGATACTTAATTTTGTTAAAGCACTTTGCCTAGAGATAAGTTAAAGCGCCAGTTGGATAAATCCGCTTAATTTATTTTCCTGGCTGGTGCGCAAGACCTATTTTAATGTACAATCAAAAATTGCTGCATGGTTGTTTGTTTATTTATATAAATGACCTAGAGAGCTATATTAACTAACAACTAACCCAGTTACTGATTAACTACCTTGTCTCGCTTAACTCAAGCACTCTATAAGAAAAACTTGTGTCTTTCACTTTATGAGGTAATTGTATTATATTTGGAAGAAGGTATAGGAAATGTGGATAGAAACATATAAAAGTAACAAATACAATATGGTTTTTACAATGAAAAGAAGAACACAATTCACACTTTACACTGCTGCCAATGGACAAAGCGTTTTCACTCCCTCCTAATGAGTTCCAATAGAATGAAAGCTAGGTCAGGGAATCGGGCGATAGCGATAAACACTTTTTTTCAAGAGGCAGCCCTTAGTCTAATGGCAGTGATATACACTGTGAACTTTGTTCTTATTTTCGTTGTAAAAGCCATATTGTGTTTGTTCCTTTTATATGTTCCAATCAACCTTTCCCTGACCTTCTTCCAAATTTAATTCAAGCACTATTATTTTTATATAATGTCTAATAAAGCTATAAGGTTGAAAGGAGTAGAGCTTAGAAAAGTACAGAACATAAATAATATCTTGGAAGCATGATTGAGGAGAAAGGTGAAGGTAGAGAGGATTCAAAGAGGAGGACAGCAGGGAGGGTTGTTCTAAAGGTGCGTAAGAGACCTGCTATGGAGAAGTCCCCTTGGAGTGTATGGATGTATTATACAGAGCGTACTTTGTACCTATTGTCATATATACATGGACAATGAATGAATGTAAGAGAGACTTGTAAAGTGGTGGCCATGGGAGTGAAGTTTGTGAGGAGCAAAATGAGGAAAAACAAGATTAGGAATTAAGTTATCCGGAGAAGAGTTGGGGTACAGTGAGTACATAAGATAGTAGAGGAAGCAAGATTGAGATGGTATGGACATGTAATGAGGATGGAAAAAGAGAGGATACCGAGAAAATGTCGGAAAAGACCGCAGGGGAGGCCAAGAAAGAGATGGGAGGAGCAGATAACAGAAAGCATTCAGTTGAGAGGAGAAGAATATAGTAGATTAAAGGAGGAAGAGTGGTGGAAAGATAGAGGAAGACGGAAGCATTTTAATAATTTGATCCGGCCACAGGCTGGAAACAGTTGATGATGATGATAACTTATTTTTCTTTTGAGAAAGCAGATAGGGTGGGTGGGAGGGGAGGGGGCGTTAGGAAAAATAGGAAGTACAAACACAATATGGCCTTGGTAATGAGAAGTCACACAATCCACAATTTCTACTGCGCAACAATGAGAAAATAAACACAGTTCACAACTTTTACCGCTCAACTGGATAAGCATTGTAAGAATTCACTATCTTAGATGATAAACTTAGTAGGTCATGTGTGTTGAAATGTCTCTTAGTAAGAGAAATAATAGTGTTTCACTTTTAACTAAATTACTTGCATTGATAGAAAAAATGCAGTCATAATCCAGTCATATCCTTGCGTCCATCCATGGCAGTTACAAAAAGTAACACCTTCACCTTTATGTATAGAAAAGCAGTGTCTTTATGATATGTTATCAAATTCTGCATGTTTGGGATTGGTGTATTTTACTGATTAGTTATTAACTTACTTAAGTTTATAGCTTGTAGTATTAACTTGAATTAGTTTGGTAATATTTTAGAAAAAGTAACTTTTTAATTATTCATTTTGAGCTTATTCTTAAGTGCGTTCACCGAGGGGTTAAATAGTGATCATAGCAATATTCTTCATGTATCTATATTGACTTAACTTTTTTCATGGTTAGTAGAAAGTTAACAGTAAATGGTTCTAAAACATCAAGTTATTTGCATATAGCTCGAACTGGTAGTAAGATGCGGTGATGATGATGATGATGATGATGATGATGATGATGATGATGATGATGATGATGATGATGATGATGATGATAATAATAATAATAATAAAGTTATTACACTTACAGTAGGGCCTCGCTTGGCAGTGTTCCCCTAATACAGCAGTTTTCAATTATTTATGTTCGGTGCTTGACTCTCTCTCTCTCTTACAGCGTTTTTCAGCATGATCTGTGCAGTGAATGTCTTCGGCAGTCATTTTATGTCAGTAATTCAGTCTGTTTACACTAGTGATGGGCACTTTTAAATGATTTTAACTATTGATTATCAAATGATGTAAACTATCAAATGATCATTCAATTGTTTTTATTTGATTATTTCCAATAGTTTTCATTTGACTGAATGATCTATTGCACACTTTATATTTGATCGTGTAAACATGCTATTAGGATTGTATATGCATTTTAAAGTTAAAAAAAGGCAATGTTCTGCTTCAAAGCGATTTTTGCTTGGCACCGGGGCTCTGAATCCTAACTCACCACATGAGCGGGGTTGTATGAGCGATCTGTCTCTTTAATGTAGTTAAGACTAACAAAAAAGGTAATTTGATTTCGGAGGACCAGTTCTAGGTATACTAAAACAGAGACGGGAGTTGAATGTTGATTTAGAAAAAAAGGTGTATTATGTAGAGCCTACCTTTGAGGGGTGTGATGATGATGATGATGATGATGATGATGATGATGATGATGATGATAATAATAATAATAATAAAGTTATTACACTTACAGTAGGGCCTCGCTTGGCAGTGTTCCCCTAATACAGCAGTTTTCAATTATTTATGTTCGGTGCTTGACTCTCTCTCTCTCTTACAGCGTTTTTCAGCATGATCTGTGCAGTGAATGTCTTCGGCAGTCATTTTATGTCAGTAATTCAGTCTGTTTACACTAGTGATGGGCACTTTTAAATGATTTTAACTATTGATTATCAAATGATGTAAACTATCAAATGATCATTCAATTGTTTTTATTTGATTATTTCCAATAGTTTTCATTTGACTGAATGATCTATTGCACACTTTATATTTGATCGTGTAAACATGCTATTAGGATTGTATATGCATTTTAAAGTTAAAAAAAGGCAATGTTCTGCTTCAAAGCGATTTTTGCTTGGCACCGGGGCTCTGAATCCTAACTCACCACATGAGCGGGGTTGTATGAGCGATCTGTCTCTTTAATGTAGTTAAGACTAACAAAAAAGGTAATTTGATTTCGGAGGACCAGTTCTAGGTATACTAAAACAGAGACGGGAGTTGAATGTTGATTTAGAAAAAAAGGTGTATTATGTAGAGCCTACCTTTGAGGGGTGTCGTTTACTGGAGATCCGAGAATACCTGGGAGCGATGGTCTTGATCTTCTTGATCCGAGGATGGTCTTCTTAAGAATATTAGTTTGCGATAGAAGCTCCCCTAGACACTCTCGTTTAATAAGTACATATTATATTAAATAAAAACACACACAGAGAACATTATTAACTTATTATCTATGAAGATTCACACACTAAAATCACTTTCCACAGGGTTTTCTTACGAGTTCATATTCAAACAAAACCGAGCAAAAGAGAGTCACCAAGCTGTGATAGAGATTGGAATCCAATGACCACTGTTTGAGGAGGAATACACAACAGGTGTAAGAGGGTTTACTTGGGAGTAGAAGGAGGGTAGAGGGATGGCTAATTCCAAGAAATCTGCAGTTGAGTGAGGGGGAATAGGGGTGGAAATAACCTAGTGAACTAGCGAATAATGAAATATGCAACAAACTAGCGAATCATGAAATATGCAACAGGGGTCCTACTGTATTTTATTTAATACTATTATATAATTAACACAATTGTACTTATTTCTAGTCCACATCTCTAAATTATTTTAAAATCATTCTCAATGTAATTATTAAAATTTTCTTAAATATTAACGATCACACAGTAACATTTATTTCAAGGTGGTTTATTAATTCACTAATCAAAACATATCCTTTCAAAACTAGAAATTGGTGATACATTGATATTTTATACCGATATAACATGTACTATGGTGAGTTTCATATTGTTGGGAGAGATATTGTGTATGTGTTATATCCCTATAGATGTACTGTATTATTGAGCATGGCATGCATTCTTGTAACTGGTTGGTACAACACGCATGTGCTGCATGGCAGACCTCCCCTTTATTTCCCCCTGTGCAGCACTCAATATACGTTGTGAGCCAAACCTTATCACTGAGTGTAGATATCCACCAACTAAATCTCATCATGGAACTTCTCGGGACGCCAAGGGACGAGTTCATGCAAAAGATCTCCAGCGAGTCGGTGAGTTGAAACCCCGTTTTGTACCACAGTCTAGTAGCTCTGTCCAGGCAATGTCAACTCGCTTTCCCCGTTTTATCATCAAATATTATTACTTTACAGGCACCAATTGGTGGCTCATACATTACATTTATATTGATTACTGGGAGCCCTAAAATACTAACATCATTGTATGTATAGTGCTTTATTGCTATCGATATATAAATTTAAAACATATAAAACCTTTCCTAAGCTACTTAATTTATCTGAATTTTATTTTAAATCTTTTATTGATTACTTTGTTGTTTTTTTCCCATCAAAATCGACATACATCAAACACAAAATTAAATACATCAAACTATTAAATAAAAATAATCAAGGTCTTAAAAAAATTGTAAATATAATTATATTTACATTTAAATGTTTTTTGTAATGGCTGGAACTATTAAGGTAGTTATTGGTAAAAAAAGAAAGAAATGAAAATAGAAAATATTTATTATTGGTACCTAAATATGTCTTCTACTTCCAAATGACATAACGTAACATCCAATATGCAACCATCCACCACAACAGCTAATTGTTGAATGATCCTATAGCTCGAAGTAAGGGAGGCTTGCTTGCCGGGGAGGGGGGTGGGAATGAATTGTTCGGACATTATACTGTACAGTATACATATATTTTTATGTACAAAATCATTCTTGGGTTAAACAAATATAAATATGCTATTAACATTTATGACCATCAGGACCAAGTTCACTCTAGTGTCTCAAGAAGGGTTATTGAAGGAATTAATTTTTTTATTATTTATTATTTAGCACCGCGTCTTACTACCCGTTCAGGTTATACGCTTTAAGTACTAATTACGCTAATGGATTAGGAATTGGGAAGGGTGAATTAGAGGAAGTGAACCTGCATTTGCGTGGAGGGGGAGTGGAAAACCATTTAGGAAAAACCACCCCCAGTTCACCCGACCGAGATTCGAACCTCGATCTCCCCGTCCTCAGCGGTTGAGCTCAACATGTCTAGCGCGTTAGCCAACTACGCCACCGAGGCGGGTGAAGGAATTAATGCATGTTAAAAATGTTGTACTTATATCCAGCTTTATAGCTTTCATACAGTATTGATTTCTGTTTCTTGCATCACACCCTATTATTTGTTTAGGCCAGGGGTGGGTAAAAGGTCGATCACGCAGCAATTTCCATTTGATCATGTAATAAAATTATATTGTCACGAAAAGAAAAACTTACCTTGCATTATTCTACTATGGTACAATCACAATGTAAGACTTCTACCTTGCATGGTGCCACTATGGTACACCTTATAAGATAAGACCATAGTGTAAGTTTGATACCTTTCAGGGTAAATGAAGTGTAACATTTATTTGATGTATTTTATATAAATGTAGATACATAAGTGTTGGAGGAAATATTGATTTTTAAGGAATAAATATAAGATGTATAAAAAACATAATTAAAAGCAGTGTGGAAAAACTAAGGATGATCGTGGGTCATTTGATAAATGTAAAATGCATTTTCATGCAGGGAGATTGAGAAAGCATTTAGGAAAACCCACCCTTAGTACACACAGGATTTTAACCACAACTGACATACCGAACAAGCTGGATATCTTGTTTGAATTTCTAGTGTCAAAGCTTTAAAAATAATTGATCAGAACATTGTTAATACATGAGAGCTGATTCTTCATAAGCAGCTGAAAATTTTCAGGGAATTTGGCATGACAAGGATAAATCAAGCTGATCTTTAAAAAGCACTTGAATTTTCAGATATTTTTGCAATTATTTTCAAAATACAAAGTAAAAGAACATAACCTATACAGTGGTGACTATAAGGTTGATTGCATAATTATTTAAAATCGATCATCAGTGAATATGTTAAAGATCTATTTTGTTTACTTGAGTAGATTCTTAGCGAAATAAATGCATTTGTGTGGAGNGAAGGCTCTCTTTTAACTTAAAATAAAATAATAATTATGTCAAAATTACATTACAATTTAAAATTTTATCTGCCACTTTTTAATATTAATAAAAAAAATTGATGAATCATTTTATTTTATTTTTCATTTTAATAGCATATTACTTTATTAATACATTACGGGACTACTAAATAATATGGATAGTTATTATCTAAACAATGGTTCTCCAACTGTTTATTTTTTAACAAAATACTTTATTACACAACCATCCTAAGTGAATATAGTGCAAGAAACACTAATGTTTTTAACACTGATATTAACTAAAAGTAGATCACAGGTTTTCTTTTAGGAAGTAGATATTATTAAAAAGCATAATGGGCACTAAATAAATTATAAATTTTATATACAAATCATGCAGGCTAATTTACTAAGGTCACAGACATATTTGTCTTAAACAATTTCGATGTCAGGAATACGAAAGAAAACAGGTAAAATAATGAGATTTTTATCTAAAATTATGTGAAAATGCATATTTTTTGTTCTTGAAATTGACTGGATGTACTGCTAGACTGTATTGAGTGTGGTTTCCTGCATTGCTTATCTTTATTTGGGTGTAGCAGCAGCCGGGACATTGACAAGCCTCAACTAATTGTTATTATTACTTTGGGATACTTAGGAACGCCAGAAATAACAACAAACAAGATATACAATTTTAGTCTGAATTCACAGTACCTACCAATTTTCCTTATTAGATGTTTTCTTTTTTTTAATATGTGTCAGGCTTATATTCCATTCACCGTAGGAATTGACTTCTGAAAGGCCCTTTTCCCTACCATAAATCAACTATATGGTAGGATATTGGTAGGAAAAAAGACCTTTCAGAGAGTAATTCCTACTGTGAATGGAATATAGAAATCAACCAGCCCTTTTAAGGAAAAAGTTTTAACGATACTGTTTAGTTTTCTCATTGGTGCTATCACTTTCACATTTATTTTAGTAACATAACATTGTTATTATTGTTTAGTAAATTTAATATTATTATATTAGTTACTATGCCTATTTTTGAACAAGCTCCACACATTCCACGTGTTATGCCATAATTATCCAAATTTAGTAGGAAACCTGTTTTCACTAATCCTGATCAAAGGTGTCACATATTCATAGTTGTATATTTTTTTATATCTTAAGTACCTTTTTTTTATATCAAAGTTGATCTATCTTGAGTTTAGTCTATAAAAACACACTCTAAATTAATTGCTCTTTTATCTTAAACATCACTGGAGTTTGTTAATTTTTTCATGAACTTTGATAGCTTCTTCTTTCATCAAAATATTGTTTTCTTGACAAGCCACACTTATTTTAAGTTCAAAACCTTGGTCGTCCTCGGGTAAAGTACTCACCTCAGGACCTGATGTTTGTGGGTTCAAACCCAGCTTGGGTTGATGGATTTTTCTTGAGGGATAAAAATCTGTAGCACAGCTTTCTTTGCAGAGGAAATAAAGCAGTCATTCTCATGTTGATTGTGGCGTGTAAAATAACCCTAGAAATCAGCAAAATTGGTAGGCCCTTTTGCCCTCGTTCATATCAATTCTCTTCTGCTGATATTATCAGTATGTAATATAAATATATTTATATTTAAACTTGAAAGATTCAGCAGAAATAAGCACAATGATTTACTGTAACTTCACTGAAGTAATATAAAGACTGACAAAGATCTTAGTCATGGCAGACAATTCAATCTATTTGTTATTTGTTTATTTTAAGGTTTTTATTAATTTGTTTGTAGAGCCTTTTCAACTAGATTTAAATTTTATCGGAAGTCGGCTCAAATGCGCTAGTTTTAATTTATCTTTTTTTTTTTTTAATACTTCTCTGCCATTTTATCTACAGTTAATGAATCCACCCCTTTTTTGGAATGCCTAATATTTGTTATTATGGCCATTTTCCATATTTATTAGGTGTGATGGGTCTCTATAGTTTAGCCTAAGTTATTCTCTGATTTTGTTTCAGTGCAAGAAGAGAATGTTTGATTGATATTTTACAAATCCTTACCTTGTGCATAGTTTCAACCATATATGTATGTTTAGTTATTTATGTCCATTTCAAAGGAAACATGTTGAATTTTGGTGCAATAATCACAACAGGGTCATTTGTTTTTTTCTTATATGACGTATTAATGTGACTCATCTTATGTATATTTTAATGGTTTTAGTACCTAATATGTCCAATACAAATATTATTAAAGATGTAAGCTATCTGGAAGCGATTAGAAGGGTTGACTTAAAAGGAATGCACCCAAATAATTGTTAGTAGAGGATTGGAAAATCATCTCCATTAGGACTCGGAACGCCAACATCCATGTCACTGATGACCAAATGTGATGCATATTTAACCTTAAGACACTCTGCCGTCTCTGCGAGCTGGATGCTGTTTATATTTAAATACTTTTCCTGTTGCAATTTGAAAAATCAATTCAAGTAATTTACTAAGCCGCAACCCGCTTCGGTGGCGTAGTTGGCTAACGCGCTTGTTGTGTTGAGCTCGACCGCTGAGGACGGGGAGATCGAGGTTCGAATCTCAGTCGGGTGAACTGGGGGGGGG
>CABFOW010006516.1:0-19504 GCA_902141385.1 Timema californicum | reverse complement strand
GGGGGGGGGGGGGTTTCCTAAATGGTTTTCCACTCTCCCCCCACGGAAATGCGGGTTCACTTCCTCTAATTAAGCCTCCCCCATTCCTAATCCATTAGAGTAATTAGTACTTAAAGCATAAAACCCGAACGGGTAGTAAGGCACGGTGCTAAATATTATTATTATTACTAAGTTGCATTTTTGTACTTGTTCAATACTGATCAGACTCTGATATGATTCAGGCTTTTTTCACTCTCCATGTGTGTGTCCCTTTCAACTAAATTGACCAATTTGAAACAAATCTAGTTATTAATTCAGAGGAAACATTCCATGTCTATGTTTAATCTTACTAATCCTACAAATATTGGGAACATAAATCATACATTAAAAAATATATTGGTACAAGCAAGCTTTGAATCTTCCTCGGGTAGCAACACTGATAAAAAATGTAAATTCTTCTGGTATCTCATAACTCGTTTGAAAATATTTTGGTGTCATTGACCTGTACCTCTTTCTGTTAGTTTGTAACTTAGAAACTTTTCTTACTGAACATTGCATCAATCAATGTGTGATTTGTATACATGTTATTGATCACTTATTTTTTTATTTTGTCTAACAAATAGTAAAGAAAACATTATAATGATGCGATGTCTGTTTTGGCCATAGTTACGTTTCTTAGTTTTATATGTTGTACATTGTATAAGCATTCTTATTATGTAATTGTGTGTGTCGCTATTTTTCTCACTACTGTACATACTATATTTCAGCTTTGTATGTTTTAAGGGAGATTTTTAGTATTTTACTATTTAAGAACTAATCTTAAGGTTGTTACATTTGATTACTAACAGTTTTTAAGTGTTGTGTGTATGTATGTATGATACAGTAGCCCGATGGCTTCTTTGGTGCTGACTGACAGCTCACAGCTGACTTCTGACAGCCAACATTTAGGTATATACCTACATTTTGATTGTCAAAAGCGGCAGATGGTAAACACATGTTTTTGCAGATCATCTGGTTCTGCACAGGGATACGTAATTTGGTCTGGTAACTTTTTAGAGCTGTCAATTGTCAGCTGTGAGCTGTCTGTCAGCACCAAAGAAGCCATGGGGCTACTGTACTAATCATAAACTTTAGGTCTGGTGATGGGAAACAGGAGGGATTTGACAGTAGTTTTTATGGTTGTCTCTTATTTTGATATATTCTTAAATAGTTGGAACATTTTTCTTGCTTCACGGTATATTAAAGATTTGAAATTAATTTGATGTATTGTACACCTGTACACAAGTTTAATTTCTACCGAACTAAAGGTTTTCATATTTTAGGTTATTTGACACCCTAACTCAGTTGATAGCATGTCTGTCTACTGAGTTAAGGGTCCCAGGTTAAATTCATGACATGGCCGAAAGTGTATCATTGTTGAACCGTGGGTTTACCCTTTCATAGTGAAAAATAGACCGCTCGAGACTGAATGTTGTGCCTGCCCTAGTCTTAAGTTAGATTATAAGGCATATAAAGCTATGACAGGCCTAACAAGCTTGTAGTTGAAAATATATGGCCTGAATAAAAACCTGATCCGTAACATAGGCTGTAAACAGTAATGTATGTAAAATATTTAAGGTTGTTTGTTGTTTGTTTATGAGAATTTATTACATAAAACATTCAGATTTACCTATCATATAGGGTGTCCACAGTAGGAGAGGTGGTATCTGACAGCTAGGAAAAGTTTCCATACATACAATCCCAGATTTAGGAACGAGCGACATGAGCCATGGGTTGGGCGCCAAATTTATGGGGCAGCAAATTTTCATAGATAATTATTTTAAATGCGCCAAATCACATGTATGGTACATAGAAGTTCCCAACACTAAAAGGAAATTTTAAATGAATGAAAATATTTGCAATAAATATATTTTGGTTCTTTATTTATTGTTTAATAATTATTTGTTTGTATTTTATTAATGCTATTTTTATTTTTTAATGTATATATATTTATTAGTTTAGTAATTTAATGTTAAATGTTATTTATAAATAATATTACTTTAGGTTAACTATTGCTAACTGCTTTGGGAACACGTGAATGTGTGGTGTTGTTAATAGGATTAAAATCGCTTACATAAGTAGTCAGTTTGAGTTTCTTTTAAAACCGTTAAAATATCACGTTTTATTTCAAATAACATTCTTGTTCTCTTTTATAAGCCTTAAGTTTTTTAATTGATTGCAGTATTTAATCATAAATAATTGTGAAAATGAACAAAATAAAATGTTTGAGTAATGCTGCATATAGAAAATGGCAAGAAGAGAAATTTTTTTTTAAAAGAATGTGAAGTTCGTAGCCAGACACCAAAATTAGACTCATATTTTGCTAAAAAGGTATCCGAACCTGTTGCCTCTTATTTCTCAAGTGAATGTACTGAAATAGTTGATTTTGAATCAAGCACTAATGTTAATATAAATGTAGAATCTGTAAGTTTGCATTATTTTGATGTTGTAAAAGAAAATGTTTGAGATGCTACCGATCTTTCTGAACAAATTGAAGCAGACTGTTTTAAAACTACCGCCGATCCTGTTTTGTTTTTGTTTTTTGCAATATTAATGAGAACACCAAAGACCTTTTGATAAAGCATGGCTTCAATAAAAATAAAAATGTTGATTTAAAAAAGTCTATCAGCAAATATCTTGGTAATTAATTATAGTACCCTTACAAAAGGCTTATTTCAAAGGAAGCTGTTGAATGGAGAAGTGTTGGAATGTGATTATCTAGTTTATTCTAATTGATAAGGGGTGTAAATTAGGTAATTTTTGAAAACAATTAGAATTGATGAAAGAGCAACTTGCTCCTGTATCTACAAGTGCATTACATGATATACCATTAATATTTACTTCAATAACAGGTTCTAAGGTACATGGCATGTGTTTGCGTTTCCCAGTCAACCCATGTGTTTGCTGGCGCAAAACTAGTTTTTTGACCTACACTGACTTTTGTAGTGTCCCATTAGCCCACAGTTAAAACATTTAACAGTTGACATATTTCTCTTTGTGTTTTCAATTTGATTGGTTATAGCTGGGTTTCTATAATTTTGAGGTTGGGAGGGTTTGTTAGAATTAAAAGTTGTGGCTCTATTAGTCAAAGAATTAGACTTATTATTACTATATGTTGTAGGTGGAGGATTTGAAACTAAATACTCTTGTTCAGCTAACATAGAGCTTTCAATCTGTGAGGCTAACAAATGTAGCTCTGCTAAGGAAGATGGTTGTGAAGCGAAAACAAAATGGCGTCTAGTTAAGGGTGAAACATTTTCTAAAATAGTAAGGACTATTTCCCTTTCTTCTAGATTGAGCTCTAGAATCTTAGCCGCTTCTGACACAGACAATATAAAATTCCTAAAAGGCTCATGTGGCTGTTGGAATCTATTTACAAACTGTGCTTCTAAACTAGTTTTAGCCCTAGCAGGGATCAAAACAGATAATATTCTACGCCTGCAATTTCTCCATGAAAGATTTTCATTTATACATTCCACTAACAGTTGTGTCAAAAAACCACTTGTTTTACTCAGACACAAGGTAAGGAACTCAATTTCATTGTCAATGTTTAATTCAAAAAATTTATTTATCTCTAAAAGAAATTTAAATAGAAGTACATAGTTTTGACCATCACACGAAGGTACTTTCTCAAGAAAACGGGACAATACCTTAGATTTGGTAGCTTCTGATATACTGAGGTTTGTTGTTTGAGATAAATTTATATTTTGCATTTGATCAGGGATAGGCATAGTTTCTAACTCGCTATTAATTGCATTTAACCTACCAGCAATCTTATTAAGTTGTTGGACTACAGGGGGAGTGTTAGCAATTCTAGAACCACCTGGTTGAGAATTTAAGAAATTGAGTGTAGTTTTAAGCTCACTCACCGATGCATTTTCGTCCACCACCCATCCTTTTTCTCGGATTGCTGCTACTAAATCATTTTGTGACAACTCCTGAAGACTTACACCATCTTGTTGAGTGGGTTGTTGTTCTTCCAAAACATTGAGTTCAGGGACGACAGAACCTTCGCCATCCATGTTGATTGAGTACATGAAAAAATATAACACAAGTTAGTAAATAGAAAAAAGGATTACAATTTTTTCTAAG
Source organism: Timema californicum (assembly GCA_902141385.1). NCBI lineage: Eukaryota > Metazoa > Arthropoda > Insecta > Phasmatodea > Timematidae > Timema > Timema californicum. The sequence continues at coordinate 15,394 of CABFOW010006516.1, read as the reverse complement.
TTAGATAAACTCTGTCAAGTGAAACTGTAAGTTATTGAAAGTGCGCAGTTTGCACCAAACTTTCTAACATCTACTACTACTTTATAAATTAGAAAACTTAACATTTCAATTTCACAATAGATTTATTTAGTAGACATAGAAAAATGGTTACATTTTACAAGTTTTACAAATAGGCAGAAAATGATAGCGTATTAATTCTCTTCTCAAGTTAAATATCCTTGAGTGATTACTTGATTACTGGCAGTGACCTGGGCAACACAGTGACCAGTCAAGAGGCAGTAGAATTTCTAAAAGGAGAGTAATATAAGAATTAGTTAAAGCAAATATAGAACAATTTTACAGTATAACATTTACACAGTCTCACTCGACAAGGTTTAGTGTTACTAATACAGTAGGATAGTAGGCTGGTGGATCCAGCTGGATGATGGCTAAGGGCCAGAAGTCATTAAAGTACTAAGGCAGGACATTTTCCCTATACGGTACTACCATGCATTCAATAGTACATCAACCTAATTTTGAACAATCACCAAATTTGAGAACTTATTTACTGGGTAAAACAAAATATAATTTGCGCGGACCCCACTATGACAAACAGTCACTTTCCACGGGTTGCGCACCCAAACTAATACCTATAATGAACATTGACTGCTTAGTCAAACCTCTATGATTTACAACTGCACTGCGTAAGGCAGAAGAAAGAAACAGACTTCCTGGCGATAACCATCAATAACAAAGTACTGATGCACATGACGTTTAGGGTGTCATGAACTATTTTACCTTTTCAAGATTTATAGGAACTTGTGAGTTAGTGTACATTTACCACACTAAAATTCACATTTTCCAAGTGAGAGGCACGGACGTTAGGACCGTGTCTAAAAATACAATAATGCACTCAGCATTTGACTTTATGAGTCATTAAACTTTACATGTCCATCGGACAGAAAGGCGAAATATAGCCAAGGTACATCTAGCTTAACGAAGTTAGCTAGTTTGGAATATGCTACTTGGTCTAACAAAATAAAACAAAATAATAATGCACTCAGCAATTGACTTTAAGAGTCCTTAACATTTGACTTGTCAATCAGACAGACAGGTGAAATATTACCACGATACATCTAGCGTTAGCTAGTTCTGAAGATGATACCAATCTAATAAAGAGAAACATTCCTCTTGCAAAATTAAATGACTTCCAAATAACTATTTACAACATATTAAACAAAAATAAAGTATCTTCCTACTACATGCTTGTGGCTAAACGACCCCGGCTGGATACTGATACCCTAGTTGAGTTGTCCTGGTGTCCAGCTCGTTGATCCCGTCGATTCATTCAGCAAGCGTCGATGCTAGGGCGGTGAATCCGACGCCACGAACTCCATGGTCCTTCTTGGTATTTTTCTCGCCGGCAGAGTTTCGTCCTAGTACCTAGGCTGATACAAGGTGTTGTGCATAAATGAGCTCATGGTGCTTACCCTTATATAGCGACAATCAGATACGAACATGAAAGGGGATAACGGAGAATGAATTACGAAGCAGAGGTAAAATAAGGGAGAATGAAAGAGAGGGGAAAGAGAAAGAGGGTTTAGATAATGACGAGCTTCTTCTGTCGACCACCAGAGGCGCATGGTCGAGCTGCGCCGTGGCACAGTGCGTCTTTCACTTTGATCCTTTTCTTCTCAACTGCGTGAGCCAAAGTTGAACCACGTGGAGCCGCCATTATAGAAAATTCTGTTTTGTGAAATGAGTAAACGATATCAGCAGGCATTTGTCCTTGGGTGAGTTTTATACACATATATCCTGTATCATAATGCATCAGTATTAATTTAGTTATTTGATTTTCACTGTTTGTTTTACGAAAAGAAATGATATAGAAGTATATTATTTAAATTATATTAACGGCCACATGGTTAGTTGTAAGTTTTGTATCAGTCCTCTTTTAAATAACTAGGGCACATATTCACAAATCTTATTCATAACTTTAATAACATTAGTCTTGTTTTGTGATATCTAGAACCGCAATTATAAAAATGCAAATTAATTTTTTGACTAATCCACGTGTTTTTGAACGTAGGCCAATACGCCGTTTTTGTATTAGAGTACAACTTTGAGGTAGTTTATCTTTTAATATCTCCATATAGCCCCAACGTGGCACCCAATTACACGAATATTGATAAATAGTTAGTTTTTTCCCTTGTAGGCGATCAATCAACCTGATTGACACGCTACATAATAACCAGGATTCAGTTGTTTGTGAATTTTGCAAAATATTTGGAGGATCATCTCAATTTGCAACAAGTGGTTTTTGTGACTGAACATGAACATTCTACCGTTCATTATGATTGTGTTTTAGAATTCAAGAGTAGAGGAAACGAACTGTGTAAATTTGACAAAGAATTGTTCACCCAGTTAGAGGAAAAGATTAGTTAGATACTGGTGGTGTGTGCTTCAGAGGGTAGATTCTTTAGTGAAGAAACTTTCTTCTAGTGACTTAGCATTTTGGGGAGATGATGAAGTATCTGGCTCATTACACAATGGAAATTTTGTGATGTGTTTAGAGCTCATAGCAGAGTATGACCCATTTCTAGAAGGACACATTGCTAGGTAGGAAATCCTGGAAAAGAAAGAACTTCTTATCTGTCATCATATGCTTATGAAGAGCTAATAAAGACTATGGCAAATTCTGTCACTGATGAAATCATCCGAGAGGTAAACAAATCTAAGTATTTTTCTTTAATTGTGGAATAAACTCCAGATATTTGACACAAGGAGCAGTTGAGTTTTTTTTTCACTTGATATCTAAACAATGATTGTTCACCTCAACAACTCTTTGTAGACTTCAATGCTGGACACACTACTCACAAATTGGCTGATGCTCTGTTTTCATTTTTGGAAACGCATGAGCTGGATGTATAAAATTGTCTTGACCAAACTAACCCCGCAAACATGGCCGGAGCTTATTCTGGACTTCCATGTCCGAGTCAAAGAAGCCAATCCTCTTGCTTTGTTTATTCTATACTCAGTCCACCCCCTCAATCTTGTAGACTCTAGTAGGTGACCTGGTGGTCTAGGGGTAAGGTGTCAGACTTCTATGCTGGCGGCCGGGGTTCAATCCTCGGTCCCGGCATTTCATCTCACATTCACCCTACCATTGCACATTAGCGTAAGTGCGTATAACCCGAACGGGTAGTAAGACACGGTGCTAATAATGCTAATAATAATCCACTTCACTTCTTAATTTCCTAAAAGAAATAATGTCATTTTAAATATACAAGAAAAAGATACAAACTATCTTGCAAGAAGCTGAAGATGCTGAAACTGGGTCGCTCCCTAAACACACAACGAAATGAAAGCTATTTTTTGATGAGCCAGAGTCTGATTCCGGACAGCAAAATCAGGACTGTAAATCTCAATATGACTTAAATGGAAAGGTGCTTAATAGCTACTTGTTGATTCTGAAGAATTTATCCTCAGAGCTAAGAAAAAGAGTGAAACTTTACAAAACAAAGAATTTTCTGAAAGATTCATATTTTTGTTCGGGCTACTGTGCCGAGTTCTCGTCCCTTATTTTTGTCGGGACCGCGCGCTGCGTGGTTTACCCGTTCCCCTCCCCCTTCTTGCCGTGCGCGGTTGGCTGCGCACGGCCTCATCGCGCCTGGCGCGTCAGGTTGCGTGGCTCGTCCACTCACTTTGGTTTTGGATTCACACCCATGAGGGCCGATTGTTCACAAGCCGTTGGCTCTCGGTTCTAGGCTCGTTGAGAGTGAGTTGGAGTGACTGCGATGTTGTAACTTGCGGGAATGGGAGATGGGGGTTTCCTTCTATATAAAGTTGTGTAACCGACTCCAACCAAGGCTTAGAGTTAGAGTTCCGAATAAAGACTTGTGTGACAACAGCCTGAGTGACTTTCTTCATACAACCCCTTCATAGCGACTTGTTGTACCGCGCCCCAGGTCGGGCGCGTGAACCCCTAATATCAACACCGGTGAAAACGGGGGCTGACACACCGTCTCCCGCAGCATTGGAAGGGTCCACGAGAGGTGTGGGCACACTACCTGAAATAAATGCCATTGAAATTCACGAATCTACAAATAAACTTCTGCGGCTTTATTAATCATTTATCAAAGAGTCATTTGCCACTGAATGGCATTGAAGAGTTTTCCTCAGATGGCAAATATTGTTGCACTTCTTTAACTATTTTAAACAAAATGCTAATAGAAAAAAAACCTTCATGATCTTTATCCTAATGTTTGTGTCTGCTTGAAGATTTACTTAGGTACTCCAGCTACAAACTGCTCAGTGGAAAGGTATTTTTTGCTCTTGCAAGAATTGCATTTACCTGCGATCGTAACAAACTCGGGAAAGATTAAATCATTTAGCAGTCTTTGCATTTTAAAATAATATTAGTGTAAATCTGAACCATGAAGATGTGATTCTTTCATTTTACAATAAAAAGGCTAGACTAAAACATCTCTGTTTTCAGTTTGGAAAAAAAATCTAACTTTATATTTATTGATTAGTTAATAAATATTTCTTATTGTATTATTTCATAAAATAATTATATTTTACATAGTTAAAATTTGTCTTTAAATTAATGTATTTTTAAATAATTTTGATTGGACTTATTTCTTGATTTTTTTTCAATTTTGCTTTAAAAATGAACGTTTGTACAATTTCTTCCAATTTACAACTTTCTAGCTATTTCCATATATATATATATACACACACCCATTTACCAAATCATATGAACTGCAAGACCATATGTTTATTTGTTGTTACTTTTGGCAATAAGAACATTCACACAAATAAACACAATTTGTTTTTAATTTTTAACCGTATTTACATTATTAAAATTTGAGCGTAAGAAAATCACCTTTTGTATGTTCCTTTTTTTGTGAAAGCAGTGCCAATGGTTCACTTAAAAAATGATTTTCAAACAAGAGATTTTAAAATGTGTTGTGCTGTTTTTAAATCATGATAACAAACTAGCCGAAACAAAAGATGGTTGATTATATCATACAAACCGTCAAGGTAGTTGTGTTCTTATGCTGTTTACAAAACAAAAGCATTCTATTTTGGAGATAATATTTTGTATGGCTCTCATTTTGTTATTTTGTTTGCTATTTATAACAAGATACAGGTGTGAATTCAATATTCTTTTGTTTATTATTATCATGTACTATAGTATCTCAAATATCACGAAATATAAAACACAATAGTTTTATTAATATATTTCTTTCTTTCAATAGGTTAAAAAAAATGTCAATTATACAGCAATCCTTAGGGAAGTATTATTTACTCATTTGATAAAACTTTTTATTGATGATTTAGCAAATAATAGTTATTTCCGAATAGGTTGACATTAGTGACTTTCAGTCAATATTTTCAGTAAAACTTTCTGCTGACTGACAACCATCTATAGCCTATAGATACACTCAATGGATAACATACCACACACTCGAAAAGGCTCTTGAATGTGAAGCTTTTCAGTAATTTAGAAAAAATTCTAAAATTTAGTTCCCTGATGGATGTATCGAAACACTTCTTTAGCATAAGAGCGGGAAAGATCGAGGAAAGGGCCTCATCGCACATAAAAGCCTGCTGTTACCATAAAATACAACAATAAAGAAAAAAAAAAATTGATATATTGAATCCCCCGCCCACCCCCACCTTAGAGGGGGATTAGGGGACTAGAAACATGTGACGAGTGGTAAGAACGAATGTATACTAATCGAATCAGGAGAAACAAAAGTAATTGAAGATGAAAAGGGGGATGGGAATGAATGGGAAGCAAGCTAGGAATGATGAAAAACAACTAGAAAAGAAATAAAAATGAAGTAATATAGGTGCAAAGAGCATCGGTGGCCACCGATGCTCACGTTCAGCTGAAGCTGAGCGAGCCAGAGGTACCTTGCGATAACCTGCGAGAACTAAGTCATCTTGTGGATGTGGGGAATGCCAGGCCTCCACCGTGGTTCGGATTCCACGTTAAACTGTAGGTCCTACATTTCATCTCACAATCACCCTATTCTCACAATCACCCTACCATTACACATTAGCGTAAGTGCGTACAACCCGAACGGGTAGTAAGACGCGGTGATGATAATAATAGGCAATAGTATTTATACACACACACACACACACACATACACTTAGTACATTCCCAAACAGCTAGGATTTTTGTAAACAAATGTACAGTTCTAAATATAAAACGTGATATAAGACTCAAAACTTCCTTAACTATCCAGTGGGTGACATTGTACATTGCCAGTCACAAAAAGTGGTCAGCTTTTTAGTCCAATCAGGCACTTTTATTTTTACATTGTTGAACTTTGACGCTCATGGAAATGTCAAACTTATGGGTAAAGCTGTGTTGGGTATTCATTCAAATTTTACATTTTTTAAAAAAGAATTGTAGTGCCGTGTCCTACTACCCGTTCGGTTTGTACGCCTACATACTAATTACACTAATGGCTTAGGGATTAGGTTGGTTTGTAATTGAGAGGAAGTGCACTCATATTTGAGTGGAAAACTATTTAGGAAAAACCACCCTTGGTGCACCCAATCTGGATCAATCCTCATCTTCGGCAGTCTAGTCTAACACGAGAGTACCACATTAAACCACACGGCCACTAGAATGGGTAATTTTACAATTAAAACTGTACATTTGTGTGCATACATAGTCACTGTTTCTTCAACTTTCATCTTACCTTAGGCAATGAATATCTACTAAAAATATATATTTATGTATAACTAATAATTAATTTTAACATGTAATTCACCAACTAAACATGTCCTTCATTTGTTAAAACACACCCGCCTCGGTGGCGTAGTTGGCTAACGCGTTAGTCGTGTTGAGCTCGACTGCTGAGGACGGGGAGATCGAGGTTCGAATCTCGGTCGGGTGAACTGACGGTAGGTTTTCCTAAATGGTTTTCCACTCTCCCTCCACGCAAATGCGGGTTCACGTCCTCTAATCCAACCTTCCCAATTCCTAATCCATTAGCGTAATTAGTACTTAAAAGCCCCGAACGGGCAGTAAGATGCGGTGCTAAATGATGATAATATTTTTAACATGTAATGTACCAACTAAACATGTCCTTCATTTGTTAAAACACTTATTAATAAAACTATTTGTGTTTTTAAGATGTGTGCTAAGCTCTACACTAAGTGTGTATGTGTCAATGTGTGTGTGTGTGTGTGTATGTGTAATGTTGTCGAGCTTATTGCTGCAGCCGCTCCTTAACGCAAAGCTCTGTCCAGATATTGACCATTTAACACGCATCCTTGTGCTCTGTGGAACTCCTTCCAAGGAGACCATTGACAAAATAACAAGTGAAGAGGTAAAATAACTAACATGATAGAACTATAATATTGTAATCGGAAAATGACACCTAGACAGGAATTTTAACTTGGGGAATCATAATCTTGTTAAGTGGGAATTGGAATTTTAAATTAAAGTCTGTCATCTTCTATCTTTTTAGTGTTTTCCAATATTCAAAACAATGGCTTAAGTGCCAAAGAGATAATCAAAATTAAAGTGTTCAGTAGAGACTCAAAGAGATTTTAAAACCGTAGGAATTTGCTTGATCAAAGAAAAATTTGCGAAATAATCTAGAATATTGCAAATTTAATCCAAATTTTTATTTTGTATTTTCTTTTCTAGTGAATGTTTGTGTATTTCTTAACTTTTCTTAACTATTGCTAACCTTCTAGATAATATTGTTGATAACTCTTGTGTTCAAATTATTAGTAGAAGTTGGAGATTGACCATTTTGAAATTTCATGGTGTCCTTTTATTAAATCTTATAAATGCGCCTCCATTGAGAAGTTGTTGGTTCGAATACTGACCAGAAAATGTAAGTGGGTTTTATGATTTATCTTATATCAGGTGTCATACAATAAATAACTATAGTGTACCAATTACCTCCAAAACATACAATAAACAATGTTTTTGCATGGACAGCCTATTTATAGTATTAACTACCATGATTTTTTTATAAAAACTTAGGAGCATCAGTTGGCAAAGCATAAAGATAATAAACAAAGAGTTTTGGTTTGAAGTCTCTATCAAGGTGTCGTTTTTATTATAATAACCCCGGCTATTCAGAAGCTTTCTGTAAAATACTAGTGTTTAATCATTAGGGAGTAGTTTTAACTTAGCATTAATTAAACTAAGAGTTAACAAATAAATACATTAGACTTATATATTTTATTATTTTATTATTTTGGGATATTGGTGACAAAAAATAATCCTGAAAAATCTTTGGCCTAATTAACTTATGACTTCGTTATTTCAATACGTACTCAAAAATATGGCATATATATACTTAAACTGTTCCTGTGTTGATTTTATTTACTTCTGAAGATATAGATTATGCTAATACAATTAAGATTAAATATCTGTTTGCTATTTTAAAATTAATAGTGGATTAAATTATGTAATTTAAATCAACAGTTAAAATACAATCTCTTTGTAAGAATCATTCATAGGAAAAATTGCTCTCATTGAACCTAGATACGACTTTACTATGACCTCTCAAATCAAATTCAAACTGTGCTAACACTTAGCAAACCCTTCCAATTGTAAGTTTGATCACTATCACCATAACATGGACTTAAGTTAACATTCAAGTAATTTAATAAAGCATAATGTACGATCAGGATTCATTAAACGTAAAGTTAAGATAACGTTTCATACAAACAAAAACAAAATACAGCCCAAGAATTTGGAGTGTTTGAAAACAAATTATTTTCAAAGAAAGATCTCAAAACAATTAAGCCAGATTTAGGATGAAATTACTTGAATTAAAAATGTATAAGCATTACAAAATCAATTATAAAAAGAGACCCCCAAAGATTTGGGGTGTTCATGAACTAATTCAAAGAAGATGTCTCCCCACTATAAACAAACAATGAGGCATTAAATTACTTTGTTAATAATACCCAAACACAATTTCACTGTCTATAGTTATCTAAGATTGTAAAAAAAAATTATTGATATTTTTAATTTGTCTCACGTGTAAATAATCTTGATGCCCATCAATATTAGAAAAAATGATGTTGTGTCCTCTCTCAAACTTGAATGAAAGTGTGTGTTAACATATTTAGTTCCGAGATAAATGACTTAATTAGAAAGGGAACTCCAGAAAATCTATGTTATTAATCTAGCAGTACTTATTTACCAGTAGAAAGCAAATATTAACAAGTAACTTGCTCCACATTGTTTAATATATATATTCCTTAAATTGAAAGAGGATACTTGGACACAAGAATCGAACCCAGGACCTTTGGCTTAGTATGCCAATGCTCATACCGTCGAGCTATCCAGGAGGTGTCCCACACCCAGGATCATTCTTCACTCATATTTTTAAGGCAGAGTCTGTGATGGATGTACGAAAATTGTCGGCTGCAAAAGAAGGATCAATTAACATCACAAACTATCAGATAACCTTCGTCTCCTGAGGGCCTTATGATATTTAGATGTGGCAATAAGTGTAACTAATAACTATAATAACTTGGCTACTTAACTTACGATAACCTTTTTACTTTCTCATTACCTTACAGGTAGATAAAGTATTGTAATCGTCAAAAACATTAAACTCAATATTTTGATGAATTTCAACGATTCATGCCGACCGAATCCAAAAAAGTGGCTTTTGCATATCTCTCTGTCTGTAGCTCAGAGTAGAGCCTAAAATATTTCCCCGATTGTGTTAAAACTTTGTATCTAGGGTTTTCAAAGGGTTGCCCTGAGGGGTTTTTGGAATTGGATATCAAACTCTAAAATTAAGAGTAGTTGCCTTAAGAGTGAAAGAGAAGAAATTGATTTTATCAAAATTGGCTCTAACGATTTTGATTAAATTTTGTTTCTAAGCATTGATCAATATTACAAACAAAATGGCTACTTACAATTTCTCATCAAAATGTCTTTAAGGGTTGTGGTCTGATGCGTAAATTTTTTTTTTATCTTATGTCTGTAACTCTTTGAGATATAAAATTACTTATCATTGCAAATATATAGGTCTATTTATAATAAAAATATTATTTGGAACAAATATTGTGTCCTTAAAAAAAATCTAACCCAAGATGTTGATGGATGTCAACGTTTCATGACCCCCTGAATCCTAAAAAAGTGTTTTTTGCATTGCTCTGTGTCTGTTTAGCCCTAACATTAAGAGTAGTTTAGTAAATGGCGAAAAGAGAAAAATAGTTTGTTTTTTCCCCCAAAAAATATGCTCTAACGATTTTGATTAGTATCTAGGTGTTGACTAAGATTATAAATAAACTGGCTATTTTCATTGTCCCATGAAAATTACTTTCAGGGTATGTTACAGAGTTGGAAATTTCCTTATCTTTGCAACTATTTGAGATGTTAAATAGCTTGTAGTTGTAAAATTGTAGTACCATTAAAAATAAAAATCTAATATTTGAAATAAATCTTCATAAAACTAGTAGTTTCTTAGATATTGGCAAATATATTGATACAATTTTGTGAGCTTAGTTGTACTGAGATACTTAAATTTAATGCCACAGAGTAAGTAAATAAGTGAGTTTCTCAAAAATTTTCTTTTCTTTTTCCTTTAACCTCTTAGGGGAAATGTTTGTACAGCAATGATTAAAATTTATAAATAAAGAAATTAATAGCAATATCATAACCATGAGATATGCAACCTCTAATAAAATGTTGAAATTTTAACCTTAAGTCAAAATTTAAATATGAAGTGTTGACTCTTGTGGACCCAATATCAATCTTTTTTTATTTGTTCAAATATACAAATGAGCTCTTTAATTCTTTAAAAATAAAATTATAAGTTGTAAAACCGTAAGTCAAAAAATATTTTACATAGGGGGCCTATGTATAATGTAATTTTTGCTCAGGTTTGCTAGTGTATATTATTTTGTTTCAGATATATTACAAATTTTAAGTAAATATCTCCATTTTTAAACAACACAGCGAGAAAGTCCGTGCAGAGTATCATATCATTTATTTAGTGAAATTGTTCTATTATATGTATTTAATTTTTATTTATAATCGATGACAAAGGCATGTATTATAAACTAATTCTGTTTTTGCAGGCTCGTAACTACATCCAGTCCCTTCCCCCACTGCGCAAGAAAGAATTCAAGGAGGTTTTTAAGGGTGCGAACCCACTAGGTAAGTTGGGTTGCCCTTGAATTTTTCATCTAGTATTATATTCAAATCACACAAAATGTCCTTGTAAACTCATCTCAAACCAATTTATTTAGTTCATATTTTAAGGGTTCCAGTACATGTACAGGCATGTAGGAAACTTCGCCATCATTTGTTGGGGAGAGGTTAGGTAACTTCCTGTTATACATCTTTACGTGTCCAGACTATCTCCATGTTTCCATTAATGGGCTAGAGATGACGGAGCTTGAATTTAGATAAAATGTACATGCAGTTTTGTAGACAAAGAGAGAGAATGAAAATGATTTAGGAAAAATTACCTCCATACATCCAATCAGGATTCGGACCCTTGACTTCTCTATCACCAGCAAATCAAACAAAAGGAGACTGACGCCTTTGTCTACTTGCCCACTGATGTTGATTGTTTAAAACTGTTAATTTTTTTTTTATTTATCTTTTCCCAGAATTATCTTGTGTTTGTGTTAGGTCTACAGAAACTGTATTGTCACACATGTTTAACTGTCTCAAGGGTATTTTCTAATAGCTTGTCTATAATACATGTTTTGTAATGTAAATATAACCGAAGTAGACATTGTTTGTCTGCAACATGATTTTCTTCCAAACAACATGCATAATGGGTGACCTGGTTGTCAAGGGTTAAGGTGTCAAACTTCTGTGCTGGAGGTCCGAAGTTCAATCCTCAGTCCCAGCACGAATTTATTTGATTGCCAAACCCTTCCTTCACCTCTGACAAGACATATATTAATCAAAACTTATGAATGTGTGGAATGCCAGGCCTCCACCGTGGTTCGGATTCCACGTTAAACTGTAGGTCCTCCATTTCATCTCACATTCTCACAATCACCCTACCATTACACATTAGCGTAAGTGGGTACAACCCGAACGGGTAGTAAGACGCGGTGCTAATAATAATAGCATGCATAATGTGTTAAAATTAGGTCAGTGCCAAGTAAGCTTATTACCACACGTATAAAAACAATTATTGTGACCCAAAAGGACCCAATTGCTGTTGATTGGTCAGTGACTAAATTATTAAGGGGTAATAGACCCCCTCCTGGTAGTTAATTATATCAGTTTGTTTTTTTTGTCTAACAAGGATCTAAGAAGTCGGGAGGCTAGGAAGCTCATATGGCAAAGCCTGTGGACTGTTTCAATGGCGTAGGCCATATTTTTTGGCATCAACTTAGAGATTCAGCACCAGTAGTACAGTTAATTGAAATGTAGAAGCGGTGTACTTAAGTGTACTTGATGGGCGCTAAGGGAAGTTAGTGCACCTCCCACTTATTGACTCAGATCCTAATTACACTACTACACGTTACTGACACGGCGGTCTCACATCACATTTTTTTTTAAATACTTTTGTCCTATACACTCTCAAGTACTTTTATTAATAAGTACAGTAGGTGACCTGGCGGTCTAGGGGTAAGGTGTCAGACTTCTGTGCTGGTGGCCGGGGTTCAATCCTCGGTCCTGGCACAGATTTATCTGATTACCAAACCCTTCCTTCACCTCTGACAAGACATCTTGTGAATGTGGGGAATGCCAGGCCTCCACCGTGATTCGGATTCCACGTTAAACTGTAGGTCCTCTATTTCATTTCTCAATCACCCTACCATTATACATTAGCGTAAGTGCGTATAACCCGAACGGGTAGTAAGACGCGGTGCTAATAATAATAATAATAATAAATAAAACCCTAAAAACCAGGTTTGTTTCACTTAGTTCAATCACACCCTCCCTTTTCCCTATGACCATCACGACAAGACGCAGACAGTGGCGTCATATTGAAAATGAAAGGGCTACCTTTGTCAGTTCTTTTGCTAGTTCCCTCAACAGGACTTGACGAGGAATTTTTTTAATGTAGCTGCTATAGGTTTTATAAGACTCGACTTTACTAGTCCAGGCACAGCAGAGGGATACAAAACCATATCATCATCATCATCAATACAACTTCCAGATGGGAAGGGAGCGTTCAACCAAACACCAACCTCTACAGCACTGCCATAAATAGAAATCCTGGAATTCATTCTTAACCTACCGCATTTACTGGTTTTCACTCAATGTAGTGTTTATTCTGCTCTCCAGTTGGCAAAGCTACTTAAAATGCACGCTCATCCTAAGCTTTTACATTAACTCGTTTAAAAAAACACAACAAAACTGTGTTAAGGCAATTTAAGTTAATAGACAAGTATTATTGTAGGGGGTGACCTGGTGGTCTAAGGGGGTAAGGTGTCAGACTTCTGTGCTGGCGGCCGGGGTTCAATCCTCGGTCCTGGCACAGATTTATCTGATTAACAAACCNGGTCCTCCATTTCATCTCACAATCACCCTACCATTACACATTAGCGTAAGTATGTATAACCCGAACGGGTAGTAAGACGTGGTGCTAATAATAATAATATACAGTAGAATCACAAATAATCGAGGTAATTGGGACCGAGCCTACCTCAGATATGAAAAAACTTGTATGAAACGGAATGTGTAGGATTTATAGGTTATAAATGACAAGAATGTATTGCATTTTCTAAGTTTCAAACTATTAAATTATTAAAACACATTACATTACCAATCATATATTGTACCTAATGTATAAAATATTTAATAACTGTATCAAAGTGTCCAATTTTAACACAATATTTAATATTGTGTTAAAATTGGACACTTTGATAGAATGGAGTTCCTTGGTTAACATGGAGCCTAGGATAAGGAGGGCTTGAATAATTGCGAGTCTAATGTACTTTTTCAACAAAATCAAAACCATTTTTTGAATAATATCTCCTACCGAAGCGGGGAAAATTGATAAGGTATTGTAACATGTACTGGTGGTCACAGCGTCCAAAGGCTCAAGTTCGCAATATATTATATTGTAAGTGATGTGTAGGTAGAAGGTTGAATTCGATTAATTTTACACAAGTGATTTTTTTCCATTGCGGTTTTCCCATTCACTCACCATGCTAAGACTCAAAGATCTCCTTTAAAATTAGCTTCCTTGTTCTTAAACTTAATATTAAGTCGTTGATAACTTTAGTACTGTACAAATGAAGGAATTTTTTTTTTTAGATTTTGCCCTACAATAATGGTTTGGTAATCAGATAAATCTGTGCCGGGACCGAGGATTGAACCCCGGCCGCCAGCACAGAAGTCTGACACCCTACACCCTAGACCGCCAGGTCACCGACTCTACTGTATAGGGTATTTAAATGGTCAAGGTACCGTTTAGTCAACATATTCAGGCACATCGCTCACTGAACTTTCTTTCTTACACTAGTGAATATCTTTTCAGCAATTGACCTTCTAGAGAAGATGCTGGAGCTTGACGCAGACCGGCGCATCACTGCTGAGGAGGCGCTCGCCCACAAGTATCTGGCTCAATACGCCGACCCGTCCGATGAGCCCGTCTCAGCAGCATATGACCAGAGCTTTGAAGACATGGAAATGCACGTTGAGAAGTGGAAAGGTACAATCCTCCGATACCGTGTGTGTGTGTGTGTGTGCGCGCACATTGCTCCGTAACACATGTGATAGTCTTATCAGAGTAGTCTAGGGATGGATCTTGGCTTCCTAAAGGAGATTCAGGGAGTAGAGAAAATGAAAGAAGTATTGTGATTTTTAAAAAAAAATTGAACTCTGGAATTTGATAAATGTCGACTTTTCATAACCCCCTTAAACTGAAATAATGGTTTTCGCAGTGCCATCTATCTATTTCTGTGTGTCTATCTCATCCTAGAGCCAAAACCATGTTCCCAAATGGGCTAGCACTTAGTATTTAGGGTTTTTATAAGGTTCACCTGAGGAGTTTTTGTAATTGGATATTTAACCCTAAAATTAAGAGTAGTTTACTCAAGGAGCAAAAGAGGAACAAAAAAAAAATTGATTTTCTTGAAATATGCTTTAATGAATTTGATGACATTTTTTTACTTATGGTTTGTTAAACGTTACATAAGCAGAAATTTCCAATTTTGATCATGTATCAGAAAATATTTGAAATTGATTTTTATGGAGATGTTTGAAAATTGAAATTGGTTGCTATTCTCTTTGGTAGAGAGGAATGTTAGTCTATTCTAAAAAAAAAATTATAACAGTGTATATTATTTATGCTCATTGGTTAAGTGTTTCTGCAACATCGTATAATATTTTGTTTCACACAATTGGCGCGTTTTTAGTAAATGTCTCTTATTTTAAGATTAAAGAGAGAGAAAGTATGTGAGGTGCATTGTACCACTTTTT
>CABFOW010006515.1:19506-31410 GCA_902141385.1 Timema californicum | reverse complement strand
ATTACACATTAGCGTAAGTGCGTACAACCCGAACGGATAGTAAGACGCGGTGCTAATAATAATAATAATAATAATAATAATATATCTTAGTATTTCTCTACCCCTTACTCAAAAAAGCACTGAATGTCCTAAAATGTATTTCTTTCATTGCATGCAAGGCTCACAGGTAGCAAATAATGAAGAAACACATAATCACTTTGGGGCCGTTTAGTTTAGAGCGTACAAGCACGAAGGAACTTACTGACTGCACTTATATACACCTCCAGCTGTTCCGGGACCTGTGACCAACGTAACAGCCACTGCTATAACTTCCAACTCGGTGACAGTTAGCTGGGACCCCCCCGAGACAGGTCTCAAGTGCGTGGATGTCAACGGCGTGTGCCTCTGCAGGGAGAACTCTGCCGGCGACGGGTGCACGACCCAGACAACGCGCGAGAATCTGTGGACTTCCCCGGATGATTTGCGGCCGTGTACCAACTATTCATTTGTGGTAGCAGCCACCGACTACGACGGGAACCGTGCCGAGAATGTTTCCATAACACTAGAAACAGGTACGTTCTTAAAGCACCTTGACTCTTCCTTATTAAACCTTTACGGATCTAGCTAGGCTCCCTTTACAGATCTAGACGGGGCAAATCAACCCAAATCAACGTGCTGTAGTTTAATGAACATCTCTGGGACGTGTGCAAGAACGAACCTGATTAAATTATGATTTCTGACCGAATGCTCAGTTGTAGTGGCATTGATTTTATTGTCTACGGATGTTTTACCAAGAAATTACGTCATAATGTGAGCAATGCATGGGTCTAATCTCGACCACATTTTGCGGTTAATCTTGGTGTGGGGCTCATCCGCATAGATTCATGAGATGGGGAATTATAATAAATTTTTCCACCTAGTCTCCGTGGTGTAGTGCTCAGTGTCCCTGGCTATAAACCTTGAGGCTCCAGGTTCGATTCCTGGCTGGTACCTTGCTTATTTTTCTCGAAAGGTCACCAGGGTTTGTTTAATCAGGCTTCAGCTAGGTTTATGTGTTTCCAAAGGTTCCACACCCACATGCTCACTATCACCATCGCATCGGGACATGTAAAGGGCCTGAAAAGGAAAGAATTTACGATTAGTACAATCGGGAATCCCCTAGGCAATGATACCGTACATTACTATCGACTAATCTTTCCACTAATTTCCCCAGATGTACAATATTATGAGTACCTCATTGAAAGAAACGGATGTAATCGATATTTCTCAAGCTTTAAAAGCTTTAGCTTCGGTGTATTTTTTTCCTAAGGATATTAACACTAGAAAAATCAAACGGATAGCAACAAAGCAATACCATCAATTCTAAATTTCTTCTCCCGGCCGGATATCAACCACCGCACTTGGTTGTTGAATGTGCCACTAGCATCGAGTTCCCCGATCTTTTGTTGAGTAGGTATGTAAATACGACAATATTATAATCAAAGGCCTTACGGATGCATCGCTTTCCTCTGAAATTCAACGATCTGAAATTTGTGATGGCGAACTTTCCTATTAAAAAGTTATCTACTGTACAATTTTCATCTTTACTTTACCCCCACCCCCCATTGACCATCTATTAACGCAGCGTTTCCCAAACATTTCGGATCACGGAACACTTTTTATATTAGTAAATTTTCACGGAACACTGTTTATATTTGTTAAAGCTTACTTACATTTAGTCATCAAATAAAAAAAAAGTTACGGTACTATTATTCAAATATATTTTATTTTATTCATAATAAACATAGTTAGTTGTAGTAAGGAACAATATATATTCTAATTGATAAAAATAGAAATCATTTGAAAGAGAAAAATGAGACAGAAAATTAAGTTTATTGATATAAATTATAAAGATAATAAAATTAAGTTTACTTGTCATAAAGAGTATATAGACTATTTAGCAAAGTTGTTAATAAAACAAGAATTAAGTAAAATCATTGATTGTGATCAAGGAATAGAGATTGTGCATTGAGTCTAAGGATTGTGATAAAATAATTTTTTAAAAAAAAACAGTTAAAATCCACCTTTAAAACATAAATAAAACTTACTTTAAGTGGGATGGATGATTCTGCATATTTTTTATTACAAATTTGTTTAGTATTGGGAATGATGCTGGAAAGTAATCCTCGTGACAGGTGCAGCTGCATCTAACCTATATTTTCTATGTTTGCTTTTTGTTGCAATATAATATGAACATCCTGTCTCACATATATAAGTTGTAACAAAAGGAAGGAGCATCCGAACCCCACGTTCGGGGACTCTTCTATTAAACTTCCCCCAAAAAATATTCTATGTAAGACCTTTAAACTTTTGTTTTGAATCAGAGTCAGAAGCCAAGTCAATTAGTATTTCACAAATGTGCGCATTAAAACCCACTGGTTTGGCTGTGACTATAAATGGATTATGTACCCAAGCGTTATCATCATTAGCATTAGGAAAATATTCTGATAAAGAACACAGAAGGTCACGTAAGTGTTGTAAGATGGCACTGAAAACTTCCTTCATCGACTGAAGAATGTATTTCAGTCAGATATTCGCTTAGAGTAGAAAATCATTCCAAGTTATTCTGTTCTACAGAAGATGACCAAAATTCCAGTTTCCTTTTTAAAGATAAAATTTGATCGATTGCAGTAAAAATGGTCACATTATTTCCTTGCAGGGACAGATTTATTTAATTTATTTTTTCAAAAATACCTGTAAGGTATACACGACTCATTAACTACGAAGAATTTGTCAAAAAGTCATTAAATTTTCATCCTGCATTATCTGTAGCGAAGAATACAAGTAGCTCACTACAAAGTTCAAAAAGCTTCGCAAGAACTTTGTCTCTGGATAGCCATCTTACTTCTGTATGAAACAGGAGCGCTTTTTGCTGACTGCCTCACACAAAATTTTAAATAGCGTGGATTGAGGTGGCCGAGATTGGACATAATTAATAATTTTTATTGCAATATCAAGAACAATATTCAGATATGTTGGTATTATTTTAATCTGCAAGTTATTGCATTTGTAGAACACAATGGCCTTTAGTTATTTGTGGTGCAACATTAGCGATTCACGATACAGCTCCCTTCATCTTTCCTACCATTGCCCATGCACCATTGATACACACATTGATACATTTTCCCCCAACTAATGTTATTTTCTTATGATAAAACTGTTGATGCAGTTAAATATGTTCTCTCCAGTTGCGTGACTTTGCAAAAACTCCCATAGGAGCAAGCCCTCTTCAATCATATTATTATAACTATATCGGATGAATACCAGTAACACAGAAAGTCCCGAAACTTCAGTAGACTCATCTAACTGCAAAGAATACCCATGCCAATCTTTCAGTCTGCAAAATAGTTCCTTTTCGAGTAATTTACAAGAACATGAATGCGACGTGAAACAGTATTATTTGGCAATGGTAAACTGCATCAATCATTTTACCAGACTATTCACTCAATATGCATGTTACGATATCTTTCACACAAGGCTTGATAAGAGATTCTCTTGTAGTGTGGGCTTCTCCAGCAAGCGCAATACGGTAACTTACACGATAAGATGCTTCTGTTGCATTTTCATTGTCCGTTTTAGCCATTTTAATCACGGAAAGTTGACCATTTTCAAATGAATCATGCTTTTTTTTTTAATGTAATTTTTTTTAAATTCAGGATGAATGGTTTGTAAATGCCTAAGAAGTTTACTAGGAGCCATAGGACTGTTGGCTAGTATTTTGTTATATACAATTTACTGCGCATCAGGAGCATCTTTGTTCTCAACAAACAGAAAACAGAAAGACAAATAGTTTTCATAATACTTTTGATTTGGTATTTTATCACCTCCTTGTTTTTTGTTGCGCTTATCACTGACACTTTGAGCTGCCACAGTACTTTTGTTATTTATTTCAGACACAGGTGAGGTACCAGATAAACTCGTTTTTCGCCTTAAAGTTTCTTCTTTGAACCACACATCAATGTTGACTTAGAAACACTCTTTTCAACAAATATTCTACGTATAGTTTCGTTACGTGAGCACTCTATTGCTAGCGTTACATCACTTGCCTGCAACCAATGTTAAACTGTTCATTGTCATGAAAAACAACATCGCATCAAGTCGCGGACAACGTTATGTAAAAAAGTCCTCACAGACTATTAACAATGTTGTAACCAAACGACGTTGGGATGGCAACGGTATAGCAGGGTTTGATGATGGGCTATCACTCGTTAACGAGTAAGATTGTCTTCCACGGATATCATTAGTTGAGACTGTGGGTTCTTAGGTGACTGTAAGGACCAATCCTAGTTACAGACTCTCCCACAGTGTTGGCATACGTTGTCTCCGTTAACCACTGGCTGTTGAGGGTTGACTCGCCTATGACGTATTAGCTCTTTCCGGGGATTACGCTTGTCAGATTGGTGTCATCGTGGTTGTAGTTCAAAGTTTTGTTGGCCTTCGTGGACAAGCCGACGCCATGCCGGGTGATTGGCCGCTGTGGCCTACCCAGTTGTGAATGTAGCAGGATTTACTGTATCTTAAAACAACACTTCATTTATGCTAGGTTTAAAAGTGATAAGAATGATTATCTTTTTATTTGTAATTTCTTGATTTTTCCACGGAACACTTGATCACACTTCGTGGAACATGGTTTGGGTAACAACGCTGTCTTAGCGGCTTGGTTCTCTAGTAGAAATCTCGCCAACATCATCGGGGCTGTCGGTATAACTGCCTCCAATCCAGGTTGGGCCCAACCGGTCACGAACATATTCATCCTGCCTACAGGGTGAAATGGAGGAAATGGCTTCCTTTGAGTACTACACAGCAAGTTTTTTTCTATAGTATTAGAGAGTAACCGAGGCAACGTTGCTCTAAGTAGAAATAGGTACAGAAGCCCCATGGCTTCTTTGGTGCTGACTGACAGCTCACAGCTGACTTTTGACAGTCAACATTTAGGGTATATATCTAAATTTTGACCGTAAGAAGTGACAGCTGCTAAACACATGTTTTTGCAGATCATATGGTTCGGTGTAGGGATACATAATTTGATCTGGTAACTTTTTAAAGCTGTCAGTCAGCACCAAAGAAGTCATGGGGCTACTCTTTTTTTTTGTAGTTGGCGTGGCTTGAGTCAACTCGACACATTATTTCCTTGTGACCAATGGTTGGCACAACTCGTTGAGTCGATACGTCATTCCATATTCGCAGGTGTGGCAATCCAAGGGATGGGAAAAACTGCTCCTTTAGTGAAGCAGGAGCAATCTGTTACTACTCCACCACTGGACCTGTTCCTTTTACCTGCTCCTTTAGTGAAGCAGGAGCAATCTGTTACTACTCCACCACTGGACCTGTTCCTTTTACCTGCTCCTTTAGTGAAGCAGGAGCAATCTGTTACTGCTCCACCAATGGACCTGTTCCTTTTTCCTGCTCCTTTTTGTCCCAGTCACAGTA
Organism: Timema californicum; assembly: GCA_902141385.1. Taxonomy (NCBI): domain Eukaryota; kingdom Metazoa; phylum Arthropoda; class Insecta; order Phasmatodea; family Timematidae; genus Timema; species Timema californicum. The sequence continues at coordinate 25,962 of CABFOW010006515.1, read as the reverse complement.
TTCGTACCTACTCCCAGTCTAGTTTTATTTTAGCACCACGTCTACCGCCCGTTCGGGCTATACGTATTTATGCCAACTACGCCAATGTGTTAGGGATGAAAATGGTTGATTATAGAGGAAGTACACCCACACCTATTTGGAATGTGAATCGAAAATGTTTAGGAAAATCACCCTCAGTGCACCCAACCGGAATTGAACCTCAATCTCCCTGTCATCGGTAGTCCATTCTAGTGCGAGAGTGAAGCCAGGGACCAGAGATTGGCAACCTTTTTAATATCGTGGGCTTTATGTGTTTTAAAAAAAGTTTGGCTAATTTGAAAAAAAGTAAAGCAAAAAAGTAGAGCAAAAATAAAAATTTCGATTTTACATTTCCCAATTAGTAATTATCTATTAAGTCAATTTTTTGAACAAATTGTTTGTTTGCTAAATATTGTGTGGGCTCGATAAAATCAGTCAGTCAGTAGATCGCTGACCCTTGCCTTAAATCATTTGATCACCAAGTGGGTCCTTTCAATGTCACTCATCAACGTAACAATTTATTGTGATAATACATCACATACTGCTTGTATTGTGGAAATAATGTTTTGTACTACGAAATAATTAAGGTTGCGCTAGACCTGATCTCAGCGCTCTGACAAGAACACAAACCATCCACTTCCTTTCTACTGTACGACTGCTCCAAAAATACTCGGATTATAAAGGAACAAGGTTACTCTGGACCCGTTACAGCGCTGTCTGTGCCAGAGACGAGGAGCAAGGTTACTTTGGACCCGTTACAGCACTGTCTGTACCAGAGACGAGGAGCAAGGTTACTTTGGACCCGATACAGCACTGTCTGCACCAGAGACGAGGAGCAAGGCTACTTTGGACCTGTTACAGAGTGTATTTGAACCGTGGACACAGACAAAGAAATAACATACGTAGCCTTACGGGAGATTTGTTGCGCTCCTCAAGTCAGGTAGAACTTGAAATATCCAGTGATAACAGCGCTTCCAAGTGAGAATTCTTTAAAACAACCCACTTTCAAAATGTTCCTCCTGAGAAAGACCAGCTGAGAGCTAAGAGTAGCCATCTCTCCGAGTACAATAGTTCAGGTAACGGTAATCCCTTACCCCGCCTCACCCCCCTTTCATTGAGAAAAACTTTCCAAACAGTAAGCGACACGCTGTCTTGGAAATGCACTTGTAAATGAATTATTAAATATTTTGTGATCAGTAACTGCGGTCACAATTCTTTTGAATTCACATTTTCATTAAACTGAACTTCAAATAACTAGCATATCAGTGTTCGAATCCCGATCGGGTGTAGTAAGAATGTTTTTTTTAAAATATGTATAATTCTCTTTCAACGCAAAAACGGGCACATTTCCCAAAAAAATTACCTTCCTCATTCCTTTTCCATTGGAGTAAATACGCGGATTGCTGTAGTGAGAAGTAAGACACAGCGCACAAAATATATCAGTATTAAAAATTAAATACTTAAGTTGTAAAGGTTGCATTTATTCTTACATTTTGTTGTCAAATTAATATAAACAAAATACACAAGGGATATGCTACTTTAATAACTAAAAAATAAAGTTAATAGCATGGAAAATACAATGGAAAAATGTTCCTAAGTATATATTTGATATCGGTAATACCCCCTGATTTTAAACACTGGAATGATTATATACAACATTATCTTATACTAATACCCGCCTTGGTGGCATAGTTAGCTAACACACTAGTTTCGTGCTGAGCTAGACTGCCGAGGATGGGGAGACAAAGGTTCGAATCTCGCTTGGTTGAACTGGGGTGGTTTTCCCTAAATGGTTTTCCACTCTCCCTCCATGCAAATGTGGGTTCACGTCCTCTATATCCAACATTCTCAAATCCTAACCCAAAAGCGTATTTAGTACTTAAGCGTATAAACCGAACGGGTAGTAAGGCGTGGTACTAAGTATCACTATTATTATTTAATATTTATTAGCAATGGGAGTTAATAAAACTAGTTTTAAATCAGTTTATAGTAAAATAAAGTCTAAAAATGAAGCTTATCTCCCTAAACGCGCTTTTAGGATTACACAACAAAAATCTCATAATGTGTTGTCCTAATTACACTTGTCCAACACCTTCTCGTGTCTGTATGGAAAATTAAATATCTCTTATTATTTTAGTAAAGGGGAATAGAAATACATATTTTAAAAAATTACACTGAAAACTCTTTCACTATAAGATTATTTTACAACAATATTTTCATACAATTAATAATTGCTGATTTTTTTATAATAATAATAATTATTATTTTAGCACCGCGTCTTACTACCCGTTCGGGTTATACGCTTTAAGTACTAACTAGTATAATGGATTTGGAATCGGGAAGGTTGAATTAGAGGAAGTGAACCTGCATTTGCGTGGAGGGAGAGTGGAAAACCATTTAGGAAAAACCACCCCCAGTTCACCCGACCGAGATTCGAACCTCGATCTCTCCGTCCTCGGCAGTCGAGCTTAACACGACTAGCGCGTTAGCCAACTACGCCACCGAGGCGGGTCAGACTTTATTAAAAAATAAATACTTATATCACAATAAAAGAGTTTAGTAAAGTGAGTAAAATTGTTGACAATACAAAGTATGTGAAAAAAATACTCTTAACTTTACCCAATCACAGCTATAGTTATTAAGTGTTTGGTATAAATATTATCTACTAAAGTAAAGAAAAAATTCTGATTATAAAGTTTGAGTAGGTTTTAAACTGAAATTATAATCAATATCATTAAAATATAAATACAGTAATAATAAAAAATAAGATTTAACGGAAATTTGATTAAAATATGTGTCAAATTAATTTGGAAATTGATATATTTCATAATATTCTGGTCTCTTTGATTTCGTAATGTACTAAATCGAGCTTTGACGTATTTAGCTATAATATCCTTACTTTATTGGTCCAGCTGTCATAATTTTGAAAGTTCCTTTGTGTACACTCCTAAGCTAACCATGGCATTCACAACTCGGTTATTGCAATTAATAAATAAAACATCTTAGAAGGAAAATATTACCTAGTCTACAATTTCAGGGCGGCCGTCGCACTCCAATGACAATGCAAACTTTACCCAAGCACGATCATAGAAACACGTTTGAAAAAAGAACATTACATTTCACCAATGAGCATAAATTAAATAATAGTCTCTTTAACAGAAACATATTAACTATGAAGCATCATTATTATTCAAAGAGAATCATTGTCATCAAGTTATGTCGCCTGTATTAGTTTATTTTAATTGTCATGTCGCTCCTAGATATGCGATAACATCTATGTATTTGTAAATCTAATGTATCCACTTTAAGATAGTCTTTTGTTTGTGTGTTGATTTACTTTTAGTATAAACATTTCCCTCTGTCTTTACAAATTTAATGTTCCAAATGTCTTACTACAGTGCAATTTTTATAAAAAGAACCTTTTAGAAAGTAGATTTTTTTTTGTGGTCAACATCAATAACCATTTCTATTTTCTATTTACGCTACTGTGTTAGGGATGAGGGGGGTTTAATTAGTATAAAGTGTACCCGCATTTGGAACGTATCAAGTTTTTATAGCTTAGGAAATTTTAGAGGCCCCTTCGATTTCCCAGCAGTAAATTTTCGAATTCCAAACTTTCTAACTTTTATGGTTATGTGGGATGGTCCTTTTATCAAATTGACCTATTGAAATATTCTTTCATGCATAAAAGTATATTTTCTTTGGAAAGATGGCATTTTACTCTCATTTTCGAACCCCTCTGTCCCCCTCACACTCCTTGGCTTCCACAATTCTAATTTGAAAATGTATTGACTTATTTGGTTATTTTATATGATATTTTACGTGGCTACCAAATTTCAAATTAACCACATCGTAAAGAATGTACCTTGGTTGTATACATTTTAAGCGCTACCATTTCTTGGGGTTTAATTTTGAAATTCCAATTGTTCAATAATTAGGAAACGCGATAAAATGCCAATGTTTTTGCAGTTATTTTTATCAATATTTTTTGGCCAAAACAAATAAATATAGCTCCAGTAGAAATATATAGTTTAATTTTCTTCACTTGGTGTTATAACCGGTTGTTGGAATATCTGCCATGAGCATAGCGGCATTAGATGAGATTAAAAAAAAAAATGAATTAATTAGCGACTCAAACCTGTTTTATTATTAAATTACATGGCAACATGTCAAGCTTATATCTCTACAAAAAATTTATTTATAGAGCTTTGTAAATTTTTTGAGGAGACCTTCACTTCCTATTTTCCGAGCCTTCATTTTGAAATGTAATAGTTCTGGCCTTAATAATGTTTGAGTTGGTCTTTAAACCCGCCTGATTTATGTCAATTTATCTAACACTTGGAGAAGTAGTTTAGTCTTTTATGTTTTAAAAATTTTAGACCCTCTATATCACCAGCCTCCTTAGAAATAACTAATATTTAAAATATATTTGTGGTTATTTGGAGTTATCCCTCTACATTCCTGGCAAATTTAAAATTTCTTATTACTACTTGTACACCCCTATCCCCCCACCCCTCCCTCCCTATTTCCTGTAGTCTCATTTTGAAATTTAAAATGTTCAGACTTTATAGTTACTTTGGATGGTCCCTATATTTGCTTAATGAATTCCAGTTTTATACCACACATAAAAGTAATTTATCCACTGGTTTTGAAAATTTTAACCTCCCCCCTCACCATTTCTATAACTACCACTTCAAAATCTCAAATTTAAGACATATTTGGTTATCTGAAGCCGTACCTCTACTAGCATGCAAAATTTACACTTTCTACAATTCTTAATTTTTTTTATAAACTCCCCTTTTTTATGGACTCCTATTATAAACTTTAAAAATGTTGGACTTTTATAGTTATTTGGAGTGGAGTTTATAGTTATTTGTCTCTCATCCAGAGGCCACGTTGCCACATCTAATCTCATTACCGAGGGAACTGCATTCTTACTATTGAGCAACAGCGTTGTCATTCTTTTGTTTTCCGTGATCAGTCTTCCTTCGAATGCATATACAATTTGTCAAAGTTGGGCTGTCGCTGTTGCCAGTAATTGGCGCTTTTTCCTCCAACACAGTCGTAAAGTTACAGCTGTCTGAGTCACGTGTTCCTAATAGTTAGCTCAAAAAACATTAACTGAATAAACACTCATATTTTATTAGTAGGTACACTGTATGGAAAAATATTTGTTATTGATCACGTTAGGATTTTATTTGTATTGTGTTGATTGTGTGTTTTCTTTTTTTTGCCGTAAGTTTGTGGAATTATAGTTTTAGGTCATATTAATATATTTATTTGAAGAATAGTGTATTGTAAACAGTTAAAATATAGCACAAATTACGAAATCTCCAGCGTGTTACAAACAATGTTGTTAAGAGTCTACACCTATTTTCGTGAAGACGGAACTTGTTCGGTAAATCAAGCGGCAATGCAGACTGTATAAGTTTCAGGGGTGTCTTATAAGTTAGTAATCTCTATTTAACAAGAATTCAAAACTAAGGGAAAGTTATTGACAACAATTTAAAAAGTAAACAACCGCATTCAAATGAAGTATTTGGATAAATATGACAGTTATACTCAAGCAGCAATTCGTAGAAAGGTACAGTCACTTTACCATAATAATAATGAATTACTTACCCTAAAGAAAATTAAAGTTTTAATTGAAAGCGATAGTGACCTGCCTAATTTTTCATTGACGACGAATCAGAGTTTAAAAAAAATAGATATTGACCTTGAACTCATTCGACGAAAGCGTAACTCTTTGCTTCTGGACAGAGATGCTATTATTGCATGGTGACGTCGCTACTTAAGAGCTATTAAAAAAACACAGAGAGCGCAAAAGGAATATTGTTTTCACAGACGAAACCTGGTGAAATTCTGGACACACACTACTTCAAGATCGTGGATGGACACAACAATGGCCTCTTCTTCACAAGTAAGACGTAAAGGTCTAACTACATGAAATAAGCTTCCCTCTGAAAAGGGCGGGCGCGTCATTCTCGTTCAAGCAGGTAATGAAAATAGTTTCATACACGGTGAAGAGCTATTTTCCATGGGGAAAAAAGATGGTGACTATCACGATGAAATAGATGGAAAGATGTATGAACAATATTTCAGAGAGAAGCTGCTTCGAAATATACCATCATTACAGGGGGTCTAACATCCGAGAAAATCAGGGAAAACGGGAATTAGCCGGGAATTTGAAGTGATCGGGAAAAAACGGGAATAAGCCGGGAATTTGGTAAATCACAATAAAAAACCGGTAAATTGATATTTTACTCAAAATATGAAATACAATATTCATTAAATCAGTAAATTATGTAATTTTTTTGTTTGTAGCTGTGTAATATAATATATTTTTAATTCCTAGTAAACAATTTTAATACAAATTTTAAAAAATATTCAAATTTTAAAACTTCATAAAAAATATTAATAGAAAAACGAGTAGAAAAG
>CABFOW010006515.1:0-10177 GCA_902141385.1 Timema californicum | reverse complement strand
GGACTGGATAGAACTAGCTCAAGATTTGTCTAGGATGTAATGAGGGGACTGGATAGAACTAGCTCAAGATTTGTCTAGGATGTAATGAGGGGACTGGATAGTACTAGCTCAAGATTTGTCTAGGATGTAATGAGGGGACTGGATGGAACAAGCTCAAGATAGAGATATGGTGTGATGAGTTTGACTCTATAGAACTCGCCTAAGATGAGGATAAGTGGCGAATTTTTGTAAGTGTGGTAATGTACATTAAAGTTATTATTATTATAATTATTATTATTAGCACCGCGTCTTACTACCCGTTCGGGTTATACGCACTTACGCTAATGTGTAATGGTAGGGTGATTGTGAGATGAAATGGAGGACCTACAGTTTAACGTGGAATCCGAACCACGGTGGAGGCCTGGCATTCCACACATTCACAAGATGTCTTGTCAGAGGTGAAGGAAGGGTTTGGTAATCAGATAAATCCATGCCGGGACCGAGGATTGAACCCCGGCCGCAACTTTTTAATCCTCAACATGTTATATATATTTTCAAATATCTCAATCATGAAATTTGCCCCTTGACCCGTCAATATTGAACTAGGCATCCCAAATTTCAGATCAACATGCGTCACAAAATGCCTACCTACTGAGCTTGCATCTTGCTGTTTAATTGGTAATGGCTAATGTATACTTCAACAATTCGTCCTGACATGTTAACACGTAGCGATGTCCCTCAGCTGTTTTAGTTAACGGCCCCACTATATCTAGACATAACTTTTCAAAGACTGCCTCTGGGGTGGTCGTTAATTCTAATGGCATTTTTTGTTTTCGTTTGTGTGATTTTTCCCTTTTGACATATCTCACACTTCTTAATATTCTCCTCAATATCATTTTTCATTTGCGGCCATTGATAGTACATTTTAACTTTTTGGTATATTCCGTTCATACCTTGATGACCCCGAAAAGGTTCATCGTTAAACCTTTTCAATATATTCAATTTATTTTCCCCCACTTATTTTATCATTTTAATCTTCATTAGGAATTCCACCCACCTCGGTAGCGTAGTTGGCTAACGCGCTAGTCGTGTTGAAGCTCGACCTCTGAGGACGGGGAGATTGAGGTTCGAATCTCGGTCGAGTGAACTGGGGGTTGGATTTTCCTAAATGGTTTTCAACTCTCCCTCCACGCAAATGCGGGTTCACTTCCTCTAATTCAACCTTCCCAAATCCGGGTCCATTAGCGTAGTTAGTACTTAAAGCGTATAACCCGAACGGGTAGTAAGACGCGGTGCTAACATAATAATTAGTAGTTCCTTCATTTGTCTGGTTTCCTTTTTTGGAGGTCAAAGTTTGAACCTCCATCCATACAAAACTTCTACTCAGCCCATCTGCATGAGTTATTAGTCTCCCTCTTCTCTACACTACTTGGTAATCACATTCCTCTAATTTTAACCTCCAACTAAGTAGTCTCGAACTGGGATCCTTCACACTAAAAATCCACAACGACTTATGATTAGTGACTATCGTAAATTTTCTACCGTACAAATATGGTCTATAATATTTGACTCCCCATACAACTGTTAGCAATTCCTTTTACGTCATAGAATAATTTCTCTCTGCTTGGTTCAGGGTTCGACTCCCAAAAGCTATTGGTAAGTATATTCCTTTTTCTCCTTGGGATAGTACGGCACCTACAGCCTCTTTACTCGCGTCTGTAGTTAGAATAAATGGCTTTTAAAAAAAAAATTGGAAACTGCAACAGTGGTTCTGTCGTTAGAATTTCCTTAAAATGATTAAATGCTCTTTCTTGTTTTTCCGTCCATTAGAATTTTACTCCCTTTTTTAAGAAGTTGTTACAACGGTTTGCCCACCTGATTGAAATCTTTTATAAGATTTCTGTAATAACTACACATGCCTATAAAACCCTTTAACTGTTTAGTTGTAGTTGGTGTATGATATTCTAATATTTTCTCTATATTCCTTGGGTCTGGTTTAACCCCATTTGGTGTTACCACATTCCCTAGATACGTAACTTCTTTCCGCAAAAACTCGCATTTGTCTGGCTGTAATTTTAATCCATGTTGCCTTTATCTCTCAAACACTTCTATTAGCCTTTCATTATGTATTTCTAATTATGGTCCAAACACAACATCATCTAAATAAATTAAGCACTTTATTCCTTGTAATCCAGTTAACACTGTGTCGGTGACCTGGTGGTCTAGGGGGTAAGGTGTCAGACTTATATGCTGACGGCCGGGGTTCAATCCTCGGTCCCGGCACAGATTTATCTGATTACCAAACCCTTCCTTCTACCTCTGACAAGACATCTTGTGAATGTGAGGAATGCCAGGCCCCCACCGTGGTTCGGATTCCACGTTAAACTGTAGGTCCTCCATTTCATCTCACAATCACCCTACCATTACACATTAGCGTAAGTGCGTATAACCCGAACGGGTAGTAAGACTTGGTGCTAATAATAATATTATTAATAATAATAATAATAATAATAATAATAATAACACTGTGTTCAACAAACGTTGAAAAGTCGCTGGTGCACCTTTTAATCCAAAACACAACCTTTTGAATTCATAATCCCCTGTAGGAGTGCTAAAAGCAGTTTTTAGCCTGATCCTCCCTTTTTTTAGCGGACACTGATTGTAAGCTGATACCAGATCTAACGTAGATAAATACTTGGCCTTACCCAACTGGTCTAACATGTCTGCGATGTCTGGAATGGGGAATGCGTCGTCCCCTATCGTTATCTCAATAACAACTCGCCGCTTCCCTTCCCCGGAGGCATCCATTTTCTTGGGAATAACAAGTACATGGACTGGTGCTTTGTTGAATGATGTTATCTTTCAACATCTGCTCAACCTGACTTTCCACTTCTTGTTTGTGAATCTCAGGAATCCTATATTACGTCTGGTTCATGGGTTGTGTGTCTTTAACTAACGGGTATCTCATGTTCGATGACCTTCGTTACTAGATTATTATCTCCCTTTAAATAAAATATATATTTGTAATCGTAGCACACCTTTTCAATACTTACCCTTTCTTCTTTATTTAAATGGTCTAATCCTAGCTTCCCAGCTAACATACTTATTCTATCTTTTACCAAATTTTTATTCTATGTTATTTGAGGTAACTTTTCATTTTCACATATTTTTTTCCTAATTTCACTCTAGGTAATTCTACCTCAACAGACCTCTACGTTGTATTAATTATGCTACTCACGCATACCCCGTTTTCAGCGTAGGTGAGAGCTTCCCTCATATATACTCCTGGCGCAAGAGAACCTTTAGGCACTACGCCTAATCCTTTTTCTTCCCAAATAAACTTACAATTTTCTCACTTATAGGAAGAATGTACTCTATCTTAGGTACCTGTACATCCTTATTTAACATAGGTAGTACATGCTTAACTAATCTAACCTATTTTTTTTTATTAAAACCTATTACGGATCGGACTTTTCCCCAAAAATCTCTCGGCCTAATACCCCTTCGTACTTGAGGGTATCCACCACGTGACATTGGTGCTCAATTATATCATTATTTAACCTTATGTGTAGGGTTACTTTTCCCTGCGTAGCCATAACATTACTAGTATTATTATTATTATTATTGGCACCGCGTCTTACTACTCGTTCGGGTTATACGCACTTACGCTAATGTGTAATGGTAGGGTGTGGTAGGGTGATTGTGAGATGAAATGGAGGACCTACAGTTTAACGTGGAATCCGAACCACGGTGGAGACCTGGCATTCCTAATATTACTAGTGATACCCATTACACCAGAAGCTTCCTTCGGGTCTATCTCGTTAAGAACGTAGCCCATTAAGCTAATCCTCCTAATTAAGCTGATTTCAGACCCCTGTAGCTATAAGATATTGCGTTTCTTTTTCTGAACGCGTTTCTACTGTTTCGAATCCTATAAAACAAAGATAACCGGGTCAAGCTTAATTTGGCTCACCTTCTCCCCGAATTACACTTACATTTTCTGTATTGCAAACCTTTCATTTTCTGCGTAGAGTTTACGGCCGGTTGCCGGACGTTCTTCCTCAGGCATTTCCCTTACTTTGAGTCATATTATTATTATTAGTAGTGGTAGCAGCACCGCGTCTTACTACCCGTTCGGGTTATACGATTTGAGTCCTATTACTGGACTCTTTATCATGCCTATTATTAGCACTGTTCCACCTATTTCTTTTACAGTCTTTCCTGAAACGACCAGCTTTTCCACAAAGGTAGCATACCCTTTCTTGACCAATATGCATTTCTCGCGGTTCACGTTTTGTTTCCTGTTTTATCTGCTTCTTTAAATATTAATTATCTGTACGATGCCCAAATTTATGACAATTGCTACACCTAAGCTCAGTTATTTTAATTTCTGGCTTAAATAATTTATTTTCGCTGAATTCTTTCTCTTTTTGAGAAATAATATTGCTCTCCTTCTCTAAAGCACTTTCCACAGCAAACCCTAAACTATTTTCATCATTAATCTTGCTTCTAACTATTGTTTGAATTCTTTCATTAGCTAAACCTTGTATGAAACACGGTGTAGCTAAATGTTTTACCAGAGCGATAGCTCCTACTTGTTCATCGCGAGAACAGACTCTACTTGCCGCCTCTGTAAAGTCAGTTTGCATAGTGTCAATTCGATTTCCCCACGATTATATTTGTTCCGTTCTATACAGTCTAGCGTTAAACACTCTACACGCGTAAAAGTCTAGAGTTCTTTCTCCTGATTGCATAATTCTCCTCCAGTACATCTCTTTCTTCTCGCCTAGGTCTCTATGGTTGTTCTCACTAAAAATTTTGACTTAACCTCCCCTGTTACTTTTGCTTTAACAAATTTTAGTAATTTCGCGTGGTTTCTCGGGTCTACTAATTCAAAAGCAGCTTCTAAATTTTCAATAAATTCTTTTAGTTTCCTTTATCCCCACTAAATGGTTATTGTATCAATTTAAGATCTTCGCTGACCGAACAAAATTCAACATTTTCCTCAGCCATTTTAAATGAATATTTCACAACCTCTTACAATTTTGTCTTTTTAACTTATGACACACTAGGCAGACTCAGAATACTACATTTGAGTGCGACTTACTCAATTATTTCTTCCTTTGTTCCTCTTGGTATCCTTCTCTCGTCTCCTAAGATCTTGGTTCGCAGCCCCCTCGTCCTGCCAAGCTCCACTCCTCTTGGATGATGGAACCCCCAAGTCTCTGGAGTCTTCTGGAGCTATTGACAGCCACCGTCTCCGTACAATCCTCTTGGACGTTGAACGTCTTTCTGGAATTCCTTATGAAATCTCCTCAATTAGTACCAATGCAGGTACGCTCCTCTTCCTTCTCCAAATGGAGTGTGTTGACAACCCCACATCTGACACCAACAAACGAAAGTTCCTCTTGTATCCTGGAGTGATCAGTTCCAGGAACTAGAGGAAAGAAACCTTTGATTCTCTTAAACTCCAACTCCTTGATAGGAAACTCCAAGCTTAGAGTTAGAAGATAAACTCGTACGGAGTAATATGATAGATTAACTATTTATTGCTTCTAAAGTACAAGTTGCTTCAACAAGGAATCCAGACTAAAATAACAACGTTCTGTCTGAGGATGACTCTGAGAGAGTAAGAAATTCAATCTGCCCACGAGCTCAATTTACAGGGCTTACATAGCCCTGTTGTTTGTTTCCAGGTCCACTCTACGAAGTACAAGTGGTGTAGCCGTGGACTTTTGGAATGTCAGGGGACACCATGTGGCCCTGGTAGCTTCCAATGTTTACTCCTAATGAACTTATCTGCGCACTTTGATTAGGGGCTGTGTCTCCAGTCACGTAGCCCCAAAAATAGCTATAGTGTATAGTAGATTAACTTTGTTACTGTTACGCCCTCTCTGTTACCTTGTAGTAATAAGCCACTAAAAATACTACAAGGAAGGGGGTGAGTAAGCTAACATACAAAATAATCGAAAACAGCTTAAGCAAGAGTTAAAAATGCAAAATAATAGTTTATTGAAAAATATGACAACAACAAATCACGTGGCCTTAATGGTCAACCTGTGTTGTAGTTGGAAAACATTGTGCAATAGATAGTTTCAACGAGAAACAAAGGAATAATAGGTTGAGTCAAATTTATCATGTTTACTTTAAATAGTAATAGAAAACAAATAAGAATCTTTACACATAATTATGAACACTGTATAGCTTTATGATCCCTATTATTAAGAAAGGGACTGAGCTTCTAAAGACAAAAATAAACATATTAACTGAAACGGTTATGTTACAACAAACATTACATTTTAAACAAACGCGGGACTACTTGAAACGGCATCATCAAAGTCTTTTAATAAGTCGCGGCATAAATGACAACTAACAATGGTTACTGAATTAATATTCATTTTAGAAGTCTTTGCAAAATTTAAAGTTAAACTTAAGACAAATAGCAAAATTTACGTTATTAGAATGTTAGAAAACGAAAGAATGAATTTAAATGATTTAAATTTAAATGCAACTCAACAAAACTTAGTTGTGTACGAACAACAGTTATAAGATATTTACAAATGAATTAAAGAAGCAAGCGCCTAAGAGGCGACACCAAAATAATAGTTTTTGAAAGAAAAAGTTATCTATAGAAATACTCATATTTCAACCAAAGATTACAAGTTTATCTCTGACGTCAAAAATTTAGAGTCCTAGTTTAAATTACCTATAGTTTCAATATTTAAATAAGAATAACGAGGATTTACAGTTTTACAACTTTACTGGTAGAGTCCATTTTCAGGAAAAATCGTCTCCTGACAATTTCAAATATAAATAGTCCGTACAAATATCAATAGTCCACCCTCGGTGGTGCCGAGTCCAATAGTCAATGTTCTCTTCAGCACCACCATGTTATATAGCGTCTAGTTGTCAAGGGAAATAAAGGGGGGAGAAGTTCAAACTAGCCGGTGACGTCACATTAGTATACCCCTGCCATCGCTTGGACACGTGCACCATTTCTCTTCCCACTCTCTGATTGGTCATCGCGTCTTCATCAAGATCACTCCAGGTATGTTGTTAGTGATCTTTTTAAATGGAGTCGATGATGGCTCAGGTGATGATTTGGTGGTTGGTTCCACTCTCCGCAAGATGGCAGGTAAGTCCAAGCCCACGTCAAGAATGTTGTCCCGGCAGTCACCCATCAGACACTTGTGTCCAGGCAGACCGGAACATCAGCTGTTGAGACACCATGGCAGATTTGCCCTACTCGTCGAATTAGGACGTGTTGAAGTTGGGCCAGGCTTGAAGGGTGTTCTAGCCAGAAGATTCAGAGGGTAGTTAGTTACATGAACAGTTTATATAGAAGAGAGTTGATTTTGTATTATAATGTTAGTGTATAGATTGAAACTACATGGAACTAGAATAGAGAAGAGTTCTATTCCAGGAGGTATAGGTTAATGTCGACGTTCTTCGGAGTGGGTAGTATGAATTGAAAGAGAATTTATGTGGTGGGGTGGGGTTGCTTTATTGTAACGTACTAAACTAGTACCGTTACATTACTACCTATACCCAATGATACCTTAGTCACACTGTATTGTATTACGTTTATATATTATTAAATACACCTTTAATAATTGTATCAATTATTATCAATTACCTGGAGGCTTGACTTATTCACTTCGTATATCTTAAGGTGCGCACTATACGACAATGACACTGCACCTTTTTATACGGGCAGAACGAGAAGGAAATTGGCATCTTCATGATTATAATATGGAGAGGATTATTCCATATTTCTTTACAGCTGGACACTGGTAATACAGCAGATATATTACATGGCATGTCTTATAAATGAAAGAGTAACTACCGGAAGAAGAAACAGCAGAATCACATAAATGCAATAACCCACACACGTAACACGGATTTAGAGGATAATATTCAAGAACATCAAAATGTTGTTAGTTCAGATGAAGACGAGTAACAATTATAAATATTTGAAATATTCGTATAGTAAGCCTGCACTACTCACTTACATCAGAAATAATGTGACATATTTCATTGTTCATTGATATGTTAAAACTTAAAAATTATGTGAAATAATTTTAACTCATCATTCATTGACATTTGAACTGCTTATGTTAAGACTTTATATATATAAGTAACGGTATCTTTTAAATTATGTATTTTAATTACATATCTTATTTGTTCCGCACCCACAGTGAAATTCATCATATTATAATAACTATTAAATATCATTTAAAAAAAAATCCCCAAGGCTAGCAAGGGGGTAACCATCAAAATTGGAAAGATTATACCTAAATTAACAATAACCAGAATAAAAACTGTAGACATACCACATTGCAAGATTGAGATAAAATTTGTACTCTCTGTCGACCGGACTATATAACCTCATTCCTTTTTAGCTCCGGAGAGGGTTGCCAACTTGACGTTGGACGCGCAAACAGTTGACTCAGTCTCCGTGGTCTGGACATCCTCAAGCGCTCTGTCCGATTGCACTGTTGCCTACACTGTCTCGTGGTGTGGTGTGACCAGCGAGTGGCTGTCCGAGCCTTGCAACTACACCTCGACCGACGTGTCCAGGGACGTCACATGGTTCAACATCACCGGACTAGACTCCTGCAGTCTGCAGAGAATCTTTGTATCGGCGGTTGGGCCTGGGGATGTGAAATCAACAAACACTCTAGTCTTTGGTAGGACAAGGGTGGAAGGTTGGTAACACTCCGCAGTCATTATTTATCAAGCAAACGTTAATCAAATAATGTATTCAAAAACCTTGGATTCGCGTGAGTCAGTTTATACCTCAGCGCTGGTTTAAAATGCATCGTGTTTGGGTGCCCGGTAGTTTCACGCTCCATACCAACATTTATGGTGTGGTTTGATTTAAATTAAAATAACAGATCAATAATTAGAGTTAATTCATTTAACATTTTGATTCTTATTTACACTTAAATAATGAAAGTTGATATGGATTGACTAAATCCTCTCCAAACCCTTTGACTTCGTCACTCTATCACATGTCTGATATGGATGACAGCTGAATCACGAGTGTTTCTCTATTGCCCACCTCAAGGGCTTTTTGTACCCCTAGCCGGCATCTACAAAAGAGTCCAGTTCCCCTTGTACTACTTCCCTTGTTTGAAATAAATCATTCAAGATCGCTTTCCCTGTCTTAAAAAAACACTGCAACTTGGGTTGAAGAGATCATTGTCTTGTTCGCAACTGTTAGTTTTTGTGTATGTTTCTTAAATACAAAAACACAATATCGGTATGTATTGTTACTCAGAGTTTCGAAAGTGAGAACAAATGACGCTCCAGTACATTCTTCACTGTAACCCATAAATCTGGCAAAGGTTAAAAGGTTAACATGATATATATGTTATAATTCCCACTCTTTGTTTTTTCTAATCAAGAAAAGAAAAATTCAATTCAATTGTCCAAAAATAGCTTGGTATTAATAATTTCACAGGAATTCTTTGATTGTTTTTAAGAGATGATATCGTTGTTTATCACCATGATATTATAAAATTGAGACGAATTAAAACGAACTAGCCTTAAAAATGTTTCAACACATGCACCAAGCTTACGCTGGTTGTTTTTTTAAGGAAAAAATAAGCTTTGGCAGAAATCTTTCAGAAGAGAAATCGTGCGGGTCTGATTACTTATGGGTAGGGGTAGAGCCATCCCTAAGAGCCATGTAGCTATCGACTGGTCGGATTATTCCAAGACACGTGTGGTAGAGAAGATGTGGGAGGAAACAGAAAAAAGGTATCAGGATGTTTTGCTAATTCAGAAGATAAAGTACTATAAACACCAAGAGTTAATATATTTTGAATAACCGGGTGAACCCAAAAACGTAGTTTCTTCTTTCACCTTCTGATAATTATTGCTGGTAACAGCAGATCCTATTGGTCAGACGACCTCATTACGATTCAATTATTTCATGTGCCATTCTAGCTGAACTTTCGTGTTGTATGTCATATCCGTCATCCGTTGTGAAAGCAGCTTTACGCTTCAATGACAGCTAACTCATGGTGTCTCTTTAGTTCAGTAGACAGACGCGCTAACAGCTGAGCTCAGGTGTCTGGGTATATTTTGTGTGGGGTCAGATCTTGTTGGTATTACACCCTCCGCCGATCCTATAGATAAGGCCCCTAAAACTATAGGATAGGAAGGATGTAACAATACATAGAAAATAACA
>CABFOW010006514.1:0-31411 GCA_902141385.1 Timema californicum | reverse complement strand
AATCTGTGCCGGGACCGAGGATTGAACCCCGGCCGCCAGCACAGAAGTCTGACACCTTACCCCTAGACCGCTAGGTCACCCTCCACGTAAAGGATGTAACATTAGTACTTTACTACTGGATACTATTTCAAATACTGGGCTATAATTAATGTAGTAACCCAGAAGCGTAAAAAAATATATATAATTATATATAATACATTATTATTTCGTTTAAAATATTCAAACTCAACTTAGTTCTATGAAGAGTATTATTAGCATGTACAATTTAATAACGTTAGACTATTAGCTTATGATCTTTTCTTAACAATAATAACGAAAACTAATAAAAAATGTTCCAATCTAGAGTAAATATAATTTTAAGTTAACCAACTTTGAGTATTGTTTCATACAATTAACACGCTTGAATTCAAATTCTCTTTTATATTGTATTAATAATATATTATAAAACGTGAATTAGATGTGTCAAAATTATTAATGAATACTAGATTGTATCTTTGTAAATAGAGCCGATACATAACAATGTTTTGAATAAAATTGATGCTATCACTATTTCATTATACATATATACTATTCTTTCTCCAAACTGAATGAACTAAGAGCTATAATCTTACACTGTGCTTTTATATCCTATATATTGAGTAGCAATATTACCAAATTTAATTCCCGGTAGTGGGCGATTTAAAAGAATCCCCCCATTGTGGGCAAAGGAGTGGGTTTATTCGTGTATGGCTTAGCGGAAACTACGGAGGATAGATTTAATCAAAATGCTCTACCGTGTTCAACTCTACCCCAGTTGTAAAAATATGTGGTTAGCCACGATGGGTAGTAGGATTCTGAGAAAAATTTAAATTAATTTTATTCTAGAGCACATCATGTTGTCTTTTTTGTATTTTGTATGTGTAAATACACAAATAATTTGAGTATAAAGGAAGCCTCAAATTAGAGGAAATGTACACACATTTTTGTAGAGGTGGAGTGGGAGAACCTTTAGGGGAAAAAACATTTCTCAGTAACTCATACCGATATGGAATTCCAACCTTCTGGAAAGTCCAACCAAACGAGGTTAACGCATATACCATTTTTTAGTTGAGTGTTCATCGCAGTAGGAATACCTTAATTCTCACCGTTAGTCAACGGAAAATGCCTTAACTATCAAGTTAATTGACCCACTATTTCCACCTTCCCCCAGGATCTTCTTGGTTTTATCCAAGTGACATCATCCACCTTTCTTTTTCCCTAAGGTCATTTACCATAGATGACGTCATTAAAATGTTGCAATCCTGCCCATTTGATATTTTGCTCTATTTTAATTTTAAAAAGTGTACCTGTTTGGGTATAAGAGTTACGTATCGACCCAAAAAGAGGAAAGTAACTGATAAAAAGGGGTGCGTTTTAAATTAAAATTTGTTACAGAGTTACAAGCTACAGGTAGCCTCTAATATTAACTGTCCAGTGGTAACATTTGGTAACAAAGAGGGAAGTTCCTCTTTTCATTACGAGTGAATGCTAGTTTATTATCTTTCATGCAATTATTTCATGGACCTGTTTGGACGTTTTTCAGTTCAAAGTATATATAGGACATGACATAGTTTTTCTATAATTTAAATAGAATTTCTTCAATTATCAACGTTAAATTGATTAAACAAATTAAAAATATGAATGATTCAAATTAATTTGACAAGCAATAGAGTTCCTCTCGATACCCGAGGGCTCACCTGAGCTATAGCAGGTAATTATAATAGTTCATGCTGTGCAAAAGAAATTTTCTTTTCATTTTATTACCATGGGAGGTAGCTACACTTAAAAATTAAATTATTTCACAATTAAAAAAAAATTTAAGTTGATTGTGGCAAGGGGAAGAATGAACGTTAATTGAGGTAAATATTTGTTCCATTTTTTTTAGAAATTTTTTTATGACTAGTATAAAGAAAATAATTAATTAATGAATAAGTTTAGAGTACATTTCTACAAATAACGATCTTAACGGTTCTTAAATATTTAACATATGATATTGGTATTTCAACAGAAACTTTAAAAATATATAGAAAAATTCATATCCAAGTTTCCCACTAACCATGTCAAATATTACATTGTTGAGATTTGTATATGAAGAAATCATAGCTAAACCTATTGAAGAAATATTTCATTAGTTTTTGACTAAAATAAAAAAGTTATTTTGGTTACAAAAACAATAAGAATAGCCAACTTAAGATGGGTGTTTAAGAGACACAAAAAAAAAGGTCAGCGTTTTGGTAGTTTTTATAGAAAAATATTATTTTGTTGAAATTAAATATTGTTCAAGTATAAACATAAATTTAAATTATATTAATATGGTGGTACTAACAGTTCTTGAATATCTGTCGTGGGTATAGCGTCATTAGACGAGAAAATTTTAAATGATTAGAAAAATTTGTTAATTAAATTCCACGACACCCTCTAACTTAGCTCTCGCTACCTTCCACCCTATCTTAGTAAGTCTAATGATATTTTGGAGGCTCAAGCACAGCTCAACATGAGAAATATTCAAGGTAAAAGAAGGTATACCATATTCGGATCCTCTTTGGAACAAGCCATTAGTCTGGTGTCTTAAAATGATGGATGATTTTTACCTACTTCCAATGCCACTCAATTATATTACCTCAATCCTTTAGATGGTATCGAGTTTATCATGAATCAAGCTTTATCACAAAAAAAAAGTAGCTCACCAAAATGTAGCTAACATTTTACTTGTTTGTTTAGTAAAAAAAACATCACATTGTCGAGGGTGCACACATAATAAAGATTATCATCACTGATATAATGTAGACCTCATCGATATCTACAGTTTAAGACACTTAACCTGTTAGGTCAGAGAAATTTAAAATATCAGAATTTTATGGTCTGTATAAAAATTAACTTGTGTGACATAACTGGTGATTACACGGTCAAAAATGTAAGCCTCGAAAAATACTAGATTACATAAAGCGAATAGATTAACATTATAATAAGTTAATAATCTGGCATATTCAGGTTGGTTATCTCTATATGATTAACGTATCATTTCATTCTATTTCCACGATATAGCCGGAATAAAATTCACATTTATCATCCCTAGCCCCAAAAACTAATCTATTTAATAACTGTTTGCACTCATTGTACGGTTAACATAAACAATTTACTTAAGGAAACCTCTGACAAGACATCTTGTGAATGTGGGGAATGCCAGGCTTCCACCGTGGTTCGGATTCCACGTTAAACTGTAGGTCCTATATCTCACAATCATCCTAACATTACACATTAGCGTAAGTGCGTATAACCCGAACGGGTAGTAAGACGTGGTGCTAATAATAATCATAATAATACTTAAGGAAATTTGATTAAAATGGTGAATTAAAATAAGCGCAACATCACTCATTTTTTCTGATTTGGTTGAAAAGATCCCACTGCGAAAAAAAAAAAGTTTTCTTAAATGGGGAACAAGTTTAAATCGAGTACCTTGACGTTCTTGGGTCATAGTCAGGGGTTGTAACCCCTCGTCCAAAATAGGGCTGAGTATTTATTGTGTCGGTTCCAGGTGGCGTGGGTGCGTGTGGACACCCAGACGATCCTTTCCATCCACCACAACGTGATCACGCAGAACCCGAGGATCTCCCTGTCGTACAACGATCACAGATCGTGGTACCTTCATATCAAGAACGTCCACGAGGCAGATAGAGGCTGGTACATGTGTCAGGTGAACACCGACCCGATGAGGAGTCGGCAAGGATACCTTCAAGTTGTCGGTGAGTACCTCCATTTCCATTTTAGGATATTTAGGGCACCGTTTGGCAAACTGTGGTACGCGTACCCACAGAGGTACCTTTTGTTTTACGATGAAATTTAGCTACAGTAGCTTCTTTGTTGCTGACTGACAGCTCACAGCTGATAGCTGACTGCTTTGAAAAGTTACCGGACCAAAATATATATCCCTACGCCAAACCATATGATCTGAAAAAAAAACCATGGGTTTACCAACTGTCGTTTCTGAGAGTTAAAATTTAGGTATATACCTAAATGTTGACTGTCAGAAGTCAGCTGTGAGCTGTCATTCAGCACCAAAGAAGCCGTTTGGCTACTGTAGCTTAACTTGTATGATAACCCAATGGGGAATCCTATAATTTATCAACATAGTGTAGTTTATCAAGTTAGGGCTACTAATTTAAAAGGTCAAAGTGTGGCAGAAGGGAGCGCGAGTAATTTTACAGTTTAATAGTATTACTTTATCTGTCAGCCAAAATAAATGTTATATTTCTCCAATAGAAATGCAGAGTAATTTTCTGCACATACTGATATTAACAAATCTTTAATATCCATCAAGGATTTCTTAGAATTTTGTCATAACTTTATTTATTTATTTAAAAAGTTTTCACAAAATTCCAGGACACCCTTGACAGATATTCAAGATATGTTGATATTAGCATGTGCAGAAACAAAACTATGTTGCTACTGGAGAAATATTTGATTGATTTTGGCTAAAATTTATCAGTTCTATAAAAAAAACTGTAAAAATACTTGTACTACCTTCGGCCACACCTTAACGTAGTGTATACGACGTACCAAATGGTTTGAGTGTCCGGCATTTTTAACTCATTTAAAGAGACAAGATGAAAGATAATATCAATAAAATGCAACAGTATTAGCTTGAAGAGAAATGTATTTAACACCCTGGGTATAAAATAGCCATGGTTCATCTGGTATGGGTTGTGTTCCTGCCCGCTGAGCTAAGAGCCAAACATTCTAGCCCATAACTGACCATTCCAGTAACTACTAGCATACATTCTTCGCCTTCCACCTAAAAAACTGGGAAATAATAAGTGTTAGATTAATACAAATCTATCGGACAGACAAGATATTAAATTAAATAGATAGTACAAAACCTATATTTTTTTAATGATCTTGAAGCCATTAAATGTATATTAATTTGTAATAGATTAAGATAGAATGGGATCAGTTATTTTTTCGTTTTCATTTAAAAATGTTTTATTACCACTGTGAGATATATAATCTTTTATGAGAGTATATATATATATATATATATATATATATAGTTTAATAAATACATAATATGAATTGGATTAAAAGATATTGGAATACACATTTTTAACATCAAATAATATTAAATATATTCATTTCTATTTCTGAGCTTGATTAAGTTACAATACTGTTTTGTTTATTTTATTTAATGAACTTCAAAATAAGTGAGGAAATTTATCGTGTCCTTATCATACGTGAATTACTGGATGTTTTGTTATAATAATGATACATACTAATATATGATGTATATCTGGATTAGATTATTTATTTAAATGATTAAATTTCTTAAAATATGTTGGTTGTTTCAGAGATTACATTTAATTAAATTTCTAATCGTAGATCAGAATATTTTAGTTCCAATATTCAAATTATAATAAAATTATATTAATTTATATATGCTACTGAAAGTGTCAGATTTGTGTTTCCATTTTGATTTATTTTAATAGCTCTAGTCATTCGGGCGAAGTTAATTTATTATACCTTTTCTTACACTCAAGGACTTAGAAAGGGACGGTTTAGGGGTCCAGACTCCACTTAAAGAGGCAGGTTAACATATACATATTAAAACTTATACTATGGTTGCTCTAACTGCTGTTTTAATTATTTTTCATCAACCAAATACTAGTTAATATTTTAATATTAACCTCCAAGATGCAACTTTTAAAACATCTGATTGTAAAATTAGCTCTGTAAACATTTCAATATTTAATTGGAAAACAAAGGAAGTTTCTTGGAAGAAATTGAGTAAAAAGTTTCTAACAAAAAGAGATAAACATGTTTATTATCACCTGTAAGATCTTACTTGAGGAATTAATAAAAAAAGAGAACAGCTAAAGGACAAACTAGCTGTTCAGGGCTTTTGTAGCTTATATATGTTACAGGAAAAGTAGATTCTCCAGTAAGAGTCGACTCGGCCTAGGTAAAGTCGACTCTTACTGGTCTTTTTTTTTTTAGTAAAAGTTGATTAAAAGCGAAAATTGAAGAACTTCGATCAACATTTACTAATCAGAGTTGACTGCACCTAAGGAAAGTATACTCTTACTACCTTGAGTTAGTAAAAGTTGACTTTTTGCAAGGAAACGGTCTAATACCTAATAAAAAATAAATAAATAAGCAAAACCTTTATAATAAAAAGAGAGATATAAATATTTATTATTTATTACAGCATAACCTAAACTAACCTAACCGAATTTAACTTGGAGGTCGAGCGTTCTAGCTTAACTTTTTCACGAAACAGTAGAGCTGGGATATTCAAAACAGTTGCGTGTGGAGAGCAACATCACGGATTACTTTTACTGAACCACAACACGCATAGTTACCTCTTCCTAGGAAAGGTAGATCTGTTTATTCTCAATCAACTTTTACCAATACTTTTGGTAAGAGTCGACTTTACCTAGGCCGAGTCAACCCTCCCTAACAATCTACTTTTCCTGTAACATACACATGTATATGTTTATTCAACCTTCCCATCCATTATTTAAATACTCTTACTTAACCAAAATGACCTGGCAGTCTAGGGTTAAGGTGTCGGACTTCTGTGCTGGTGGCCGGGGTTCAATCCTCGGTCCCGGCACAGATTTATCTGATTACCAAACCCTTCCTTCACCTCTGACAAGACATCTTGTGAATGTGGGGAATGCCAGGCCTCCACCGTGGTTCGGATTCCACGTTAAACTGTAGGTCCTCCATTTCATCTCACAAACACCCTACCATTACACATTAGCGTAAGTGCGTATAACCCGAACGGTTAGTAAGACGTGGTGCTAATAATAATAGTAATAATAATAATAATAATAATACTTAAACAAAACATTATTTTGTGACGATTAAAATTTTGAAGTCTTACACAAAATTTTAGCAGCACTGCTAGCAAATACAAGATTGAGAAAAGTATTACGAGAATGTAATCTGTGTTCAAATAGTAGCGGCCTCTTGCTAGTATAATATTAGTGTTAGTTATATAAAAAAAATATGTCAAGTCTTTTAAAAACGTTAATATACAAGTTGGCTACTGGTTAGTGAAAGAACCACCAGTAGAAACTATTCAATGATCTACTAAATGGTAACCCGCCTCGGTGGCGTAGTTGGCTAACGCGCTTGTCGTGTTGAGCTCGACCACTGAGGACGGTGAGATCGAGGTTCGAATCTCGGTCGGGTGGACTCGGGGTGGTTTTTCCTAAATGGTTTTCCACTCTCCCTCAACGCAAATGCGGGTTCCCTTCCTCTAATTCAACCTTCCCTATTCCTAATCCATTAGAGTAATTAGTACTTAAAGCGTATCACCCGAACGCGTAGTAAGATGCGGTGCTAAATGTTATTATTATTATTACTAAAAGGTAAGATTAAAAAAAAACTAATTTCATTACATATTTGAATCTACGTAAAGTTGGCAACTAATTTCACTATTTTTGTAGAAATGATACAGATGGAGTGTTGTAAATTTATGTTACCTGCATTTGCGTTGGGGAGAGTGAGAAATTATTTAGGAAAAGCGACCTTCAATAAACTTGGCCGGAATTCCGACTCCAACGTCCTAGTCACCACAAAACAAAACTTAATGATTATGCCCAAATTATCACTTTCGTGGGTTGTAATTATATAAATTTTGCTAATATCAACAATATATTTACCTAGGTGTAGATTTTATGATAGCCTGATTCTAATATGATAGTTTTGTTTACAAAACGATTTATTATTTTTGAACAACACCGATTTTAACTTTTTCATATAAATAGAAAATATTGTATTCTGGGAAAAATTAGGCCATTAGATTATGATGAATGGGCCTCAGAAGCCCAAAAAAGTGTATCTGGAAATTCTCTTGATAAAATTGTGTAACGTAACTGTATTTTTCGGGAGAATATTCGCTTAATGTTAGTTAATTAGAGACGCATTTTTGAAAAATAAATGTTTCTCGAAAATTTTTCCTGAATTTTGTTAAAAATTTATATCATGGGAGGTTTTACATTATGAAAGACACTGTATGATTGTTTAACAGAGAGAAATGTTTTTATAATTTAGGTTGTTTATATACAATTATTATTTTTAAATTCAATTTTTTTTAAATGGGTTTAAAGAGTGTTAAAATTGGACATTTAGGCAACTTTTTACATTATAAATAGCAATGTCGTACAAAGTCTGGAAATGTGGGGTATCTAACCCAATGGAATTTGATGTACTCCCATACATAAGTAAAAAAAAAAGCATAATCTTAAGGTTTAGTAACAATTTTTAGTGGAGCCCCTGGAAAAACTAGCTTTCTATACCCTTGCCTACCCTACACCATAATACAAAATGATAAGTAATTATAGATTTAAGTAATTTAATGAGATAAAATGTTAATAATAATAATATTTAGCACCGCGTCTTACTACCCGTTCAGATTATACGCAAAATGTTAATAAAATGGGTCATAAAAACCAAACAATTAGAAAATTAGATGTATTTGAGTAGCATATTTATATATATTTATTTATTTATTTCATTATAATCACTACCATATTCTGTAAATATCATGTTAAAAATTGATGTTCATAAAGTGTAAATTACATTTATCAAATAATAAAAATAAAAGTATTCGTTTGTTAATAATTGTTTTTGAAAATAACTACTTTGTTAACAAAAGAGTTTTGGATGTGTTGGTATTAAGCTTTTGAGAATAAAATGTCACATTTTATCTTCACGTGTATAAAAATATAAATCACATATATATAATAATACAGTCATATAATTTCACACAAACGAATCGGATCCTATTTCACATAAATGGACTAAAAAGATAAGCGTCCAGTCCACAAAGTAGAGACAAAAAAAAAAATGCGGGAAAGGGGACAAAACAAAATGACCGACAAAAACATGTCAGGTTATTTCAAATAAAACACAAAGATTTATTCTTCAATGAGACCGCTATTAAAAAAAATATTGCTGTGGCAGTTTTATTCTGCTCGTCTTTCAAGTGTCAGCCACGTGGTATTCAAATGGAGGATAAGAGAATAAGAGAAAAACAACATTTGTGTGTCTAGATGAGTGGTCCCAAAACTGTGGTTCACAAGTCGATTTTTGGTGGAACAAAATATTTTTTTTAAATGCTACTTCTTTAATTATTTGAAAATAAAATAATCATTAAAAATTGGAAAGTTTAAGAAGGAAAAAATAACATTATAAAAGGAAAATAATAAATGGTTTAACATACTGATAGATTAATAAAATCATAATTAAGAAAATAACTATATCAAAAACACTCCCCCATCTCTCTTATGTCTATTAAGGTGGAACTGTAGGGCTCGCAAGGAAACTTTATTTTTGCAAAGAAATTTATAGAAAAACTTTTTTGGCCAAAATAAATAAAATATTGTTTTGTTAGAAGCTGAGTGTAATTTTTGTCAATAGGGGATATCAACATTGGTTGAATATCTGTCACGAGAATAGTGGTATTAGATGAGTAACATTTTAAATGAAGAAAAAAAGTTGTCATTAAATTCTAACACACTCTTGACAGATATTAAAGCACTGTTGATGTCCCCATGTGAATAAAATCAAACTATATGTTTCTATTTGAAAAATATTTGATTTAGTTTGGCCTACAAAAGTTTAGTTATGAAAACTTAACAAAAACTGCCCTTTTCTTGCATTACTAGCACTCTCGCCTTAAAACTATCTGGATCTTGAAAATTTATGATATTAATAATTGGGTTGTTTTAATATTTTTATGAATCATCTGCCTAAATCAACTGTTATTATAGTTAGGTGACCTTTTGGTCTAGGGGTAAAGTGTCTGACCTCTGTGCTGGGGTTCAGGATTCAATCCTCGGTCTGGGCACAGATTTATTTGATTGCCAAATCCCTCCATCACCTCTGACAAGACGTGTATTAATCACAGCTTGTGAATTTGTGGAATGCCAGGCCTCCACCGTTGCTCGGATTTCACGTTAAACTGTAGGTCTTCCATTTCATATCACAATCACCTTTCCATTACACATGATCGTAAGTGCGTATAACCCGAACGGTTAGTAAGACGCGGTGCTAATAATAATAATAATAATTATTATTATAACAACTGTGAAAATAACAGTGCAATACGTCACCAAGGGTATGTAGTCCTGAGTACATTTATGAGAGTCTAGAGCTGTTTTCTCGTCTAAGTCAAATGGGGAAAACCATTTTATATGGCTATAAACGTACTCAAGGACACATAACTCTAGATAAACTAGTAGGGTATCGGACCTTTGAGTTAATGGTTGTAGGTTCAACTCGTGGCATGGCCAAAAATTTATAATTGGTTAAATTTGGTATTTCTCCCTTTATAATGATGAATTAGCGGCCGAAAGGTGGATGTTGTGTCTGTTCTAGACTTATGATAATTTATAAGACATGTTCTTCTAGAATCATTCAGTTGATAAATTGCACGTTAAATACCTTTAATAAATTAGATTAAAAGACAATTTTGTAATGCCAACAAGTGTTTGAGATTTTTAATTATGCGCTACTTATGTGCCATGGGATGTTTGTATAACAGGTGTTATAAATGATTATTTATTAATAGGTTATTCGATCTTGATAAATATTAAATTAATTTAAATATATTTACATTAATATCATTGGATTATGGTTGAATTTTCACAGAAATAATGCTTATATTATATCCGAAAAGAACACTAACTGCAGCATCACGTATTCATATGTCAAATATTAAGATCTGAAGTTGTTACTTTTGATAGATAATATTAATACCTAAACAAAAAATTAGTAATTAAAGAGGTAAAATGCTACCAATTCTTACTTAACTCAATAGTATAACTTTGTAATTTTAAGAAATCCTTTATATTGAAATTGTATTTTATCTTACAAATCATGTTAAAAGTTTACAAAGATACATATAATGAATAGGAGACGATTATATTAGTTGGAATAACTTATATAGTTGGCGTTTTGAAACGCTATCCCTACAATTTTAAAAGGTCCTTCACATGTGGAAAAAATTTAGATTATATTAGAAAAACTTTTTTTTTAATTAATAGATTTGAAATTTTCTTCCTTTGAGATTACTAATTATGTTTTAATAATGGCGACACTTTGTTATTTATTTAATTAACTGGCATTCCTAACGTCCCCCCCCCCTACACCACGCATACCATTCTTCACTCCTACTAAATCATGGTAGGCTACCGTTTAATGCTCAAGGTAAAGTTAAATTTTTCCCGATTTTTTGGATTTAAATAAGAATACCGAAAAGCGTTTTTAATTAATATTATATTTCATAATTTTCTTGTAAGAAATTTAAGGAATACTACTATTGTGTTTATAAATGTCATAAGCATTTACGAAATTGTCGCATGTTGTCACTACGATATACTGCCGTAAGTCCAATTTTAACTCTGGCAAATATTAAAATATTAAATAAAAAATTAATTAAATAATCATAATTGAAATCTTAATTTTTTTTATAACAAATAAGTTTGTATCACATTAAATCATAAGTAAAGAAATTTATATCAACCTCTGTAGTTATTTACTGCTTATTATTATGATACTTGTGAGGGTTATATCTTTTCATATGTGCTATTTATCTTGTCCACATGTTCAAACCAATGTAGAAGGATAGTAGAATATGGACTATTTTTTTAGCACTCTGTTTTACTCCCCGTTCGGATTAAACTTGGATGTACTAACAAAGCTAATGTGTTAGGATTGAGGAAGGTTGCATTAACAAGAAATGTACCCACATTTGGATGGAAGGAGAGTGGAAAAACAATTGAGGGAAAAACCTTACTTGCTACACCCGACTGGAATTAAAACTTTGATACCCCCGTCACATGGTAAATTCAGTCTATTGCGAGAATGACGCCTTATATTATGTGACCACCAAAGTGTGTTTAGAGTTGATGAATCAGACTTTACATGAAAGAGAATCTATGATTCATTTGTAAAAAAAACCACCTAAATATAACCATCTGGGATTGAACCTCGTTTTCTCTTTTACAATACAGTATATATCAAAAGTTCTTTAGATGGTATGACCATCCATACGTTTAGTATTATATTAAAGCTCAAAAACTTGTTCTTCGCTTTCTTATTAAGAATTTAATAAAAATGTGTCTATGTTTATATATATATATATATTAGCCCTCGAATATAAATACTATTATAACACAGTAGTCATTCCATTGAATTTCTTTTCAATCTTCAGCTTATGGTTTCCATAGAGTCTTCTTTTCAGTGATATAAGCTTTCTTCATTTTCTATTGAAACCCTCTCATTTTCCTCTTTTTTTTTGTTATTCTTCATTTAATTATCAATTTGCTAAGTGTATCATGTTGAAATAAGGAGAACACGCTCTTGTCAAAAGGGCAAAGAATAAATTTGTCAACTTGAGTCTCGTTTATTCTTCTGTATGCTCTAAGTACGTACGCTTTTTACTGGGTTTCATGAGGTAAAATAAGAGAACTGGAAATTATTTCACAAACAAAGTACTCTTGGATATCTTTCTAACGGTAGATGAAATATTAAATATAAATCAAAATAGAGATGAATTTATTATATTAAAATAAAAACCGTCTAAGGGTTTTATATGTAGTCCTAAATATTTACCTTGATACCAATGTTTTCTTAACGTTTATTTCAAAACAGGTAACTGAGAAAATTATATTATTATGAAGTCTTAAAGATCTTCAAATAATAAATTAAATATTTATATTAAATCTCTTGCACTTTATTCGGCCACTTATTGTAGCACTTTACCTTTTTAAATTAATCTAAGAATCCTGTGTTACTTAAGATGTGGTTTGTTTTATTCAAATATGGCTCGCGCAAAACTGGAAGTTAAATGAATCAACGGGAGTTTTTAAGATTCAAATCAATAAATTATAAGTTTCATCACTTCAATAAATAACGAAAATAGGAAACTATATCATTTACAAAGAATGTTTAAAATGACATGTCACAGTAATTGGATACAAATAAACTGTTAGAAACATAGATCTAGATTTAACCAAATAAATAAAGTCACAACGGGCATTTTATAAGTTATTTAATAATGGTTTTAGTGGCTTTTATACTTCTTAATTTCCATTATCACTATAAATACCAAAGTGTGGGTATATTTTCCCTCAAGTAGGGGTCACCTGAATTTATATAATTAGGATTGCCAGGCCTCCACCGTGGTTCGGATTCCACGTTAAACTGTAGGTCCTCCATTTCATATCACTATCACCCTACCATTACACAATAGCGTAAGTGCGTATAACCCGAACGGGTAGTAAGATGCGGTGCTAATAATAATAATTTATATAATTGTTATTTTGTCAACATTGCTGATTGTTTTACCCATTTTTAATTTTAAAATTTAAATTATATTCCTTAGTTTAGGATTGGTCACATGAATAAACATATTTTCTAAAAATAAACGAATTTTTCTTAAAATATTTTTCAATTTGAATATTAAATACCTATGTTAAATCCCATAATGAAACCTCCCATTTCATGAATTGAGAAAATGTATTCTCGTACCGTGAAATGTCTTATTTGACTGACCATTTCAAGAAATGGACAAAAATTGGATTGACTGTTGCCCATTTAACTAAATGGAACCTATTATACTATCTACTACAAGCTTAACTGAAATTAGTTTCAAGATATTATATTAAACTAACCCAACGAACCTTAACCTAACCTTCCATTATAAAAGTATTAAAAGTTGAATTGATTTAAAAGATCAAACTTGTTCTTCGCTTGTCAATTTCACGGACCAGGTCCAGTTCATAAGTTGGTTAGCGATTGGAGAGTGGCCCATGAAATAGCAAATGAACTGGGTAGCACAGGCACTGAATAATTTCGGAATTTTTACCCATTTCGTTGAATGGTCAGGAGGTGAAACCAGTTGACGATCGGGGTTTAACACTCACATCAGTGACCACAAAGACTAATCTGGATTTAAGGTGTAGGTCATCATTGTATTCAGCTGTTTCCAGCTTGTGGCCGGATTAATTTAGTATAATTCCTCCATCTTCCTCTGTACTTTCACCATTATTCCTCCTTGAATTTCTAAAATTCTTTTCCTCTCACTTGCACACATTCTGTTTGATGCTCCTCCCATCCAAATAATGGGTAAGTCATGGTTTAAATTGGGGCCGAGTGTACAAAAGTCAGAGATTAGTTCATCGCTTCCCACTCTCAGTCCTCGCAAATACGGACTTATTTCCTATCAAATTTAACCTCAACAGTCCTCCTCCATTATTGTAGATAAATGAGAACTTCTAGAACGGGTAGTCTGAAGTGGTTAAAAAGAAGCACATATCGATACCATTTTGAAAGAAACGATTTTTTTTTGTTTAAATAAATTTCAAAGGTGAGAGTTGACTAACAAAGCTTTCACCTTCCATCAAATTTGTTTTTCTGTGCCTTGTGCGATTCTTACTCTCAACAGTGTGCTGTAGATTGATGGTCATTGGACGTTTAGTCGATATTGTAGATGCTATTGAAACAAGGTGTGGGTATGATGGGCCTTGCTTCTCAACTTGCTTACGTCAATCAAACTATGTACATCCAACACATTTTATTTAAATCAATTATTTATACTAGCATGGCTAGGGAATTAAAACATAATTATTGAAACCTATATTGTACATTTTCAAGGGGAGGGAAATAAAATATAAAATTTCCCAACTTTTCATTGATAAAGAAACATATTTAAACCATGTAACACTTACTATTAAATGTTAATTATTGGATAGATATGGTTTTAAAATTAGGGTTAAAAGGCAAAAGAAGGGAAAGACCAATCTAAACTAAAATAGAATTAATGCTGCTATCTGTTATACAATCAATGAGTCAGTGCTGCCATCTTTTAGAAAATTAAGAGAAATTTATAATTCCCTTTAGATTAAGGTCAAAATAGGTCTCTGTCATATTTAACTCAATCTAAAATAAAAGGCATTTACGGGCTTTCTTATGGTTGTTTTCCTAGAAAATGTGTGTAGAGTGTATTTTCCCTATTTCCCCTCTACTCTTGAAAGTTAGATACAAGCCTCCATTTATGGGCTACTTTCCATATTTTGTGAAATCTTATATTACAGCATATTCTGAATTTTATACAATATATTCTAGTTGTGTAAGTCGCGCGTCTGAATATTGTGTTAAAGGATAAGGATCCGATTAATGGAATATCCAAAACAAAATTATCATTAGTGTATATTAGTGCCCTCCCATTTGACGTGTACCAGCCATTGTGTCGGTTATTGAAATACATTATTGTTAGCTTCTAGTTGATCCAGACTGCCAAGAACGGGGAAATTGAGTTTCAAATCTTGGCCAGGTGAACTGGGGGTCATTTTTCCTAAATGGTTTTCCACTCTCCCTCCACGCAAATGCAGGATCACTTGCTATACAATCAAACCTCCCAATTCCTATCCCAATAGTGAAATTAATACGTGACCTGAACCGGTAAAAAGACGTGGTACTATTAAAACAAAATTAATTAAACAAGCTAGTTTATAGATTAAAAAAATTGTGTATTCTTTCAATTTCAATAAGATAGGGCAAGATTTACGAGGATGAAAAAGGTTGGATTTAGAGGATTTGTACTTGGATTTGCGTGGAACTAGTGTGTAAATCCGCCTAGTAAAAACTACTTTCATTACACTTAACCATGATTCGAGCCCCGATCTCCCTGTCATAACCAATTTATATTACAAAAGTGACACCTTTTAAACCATACGGCCATATAAGCGAGTCATAGATTTTTTTTTACTCCACGTTTTAAAACCCAACTGGGCTATCCACATATTTTTAATAAATAGGATTGAGATCAATAAGTTTGTGTTAAGAGTAACTATACATGTTTTTTTAGTGAAGGGAGAGCAGGTAGTCATTTATGAAAAAATAGCCTAAGTACACCTAGCTGAGAATCATACCATTGCCTATTTTGAAACGGATGCATTAGACCGTGCAACATTTAATGAGTTTAAGAATTAATGAAATGATCAATAGATTTTTAAATAATAAGATAGTCATAATATATTATAATATTACTATACTATAATTTTATAGTTTCTTATATTTTTTTAAATATTTAAATTCAAGACCTGTAGATGTACTTTTAGGTACTTCGGAATTGTATCAAAAATTAAATTATGTATTTTTTTAAAATCCTAACTCAACAATGATTGATTGATTGATTGACTATATTATATTATTACTATATTATATTATATAACATGGTAATCTACTACTACTTTCCTATTTATTTTATTAGCTTCTAGTTTCATGGCTAGGCTCTTACATACTTACAATATCATCTTATTAATTAATTAAATAACACAAGAAATTTTAAAAAACTCTTTTATTTCAATGATTTTAAAACTCATATTTAATGTAGATCTGTTATTTTTCTTGCTTGGGATCTAATTGACACCTATCAATATGTACTCTAGAAAGCTAGGATTTTTTTTTACTAAATCAATGAAACAAATTAGAAGTGAAGATGATAATAATAATAACGGATACAAGGATTGTTAAGTGAAGAATTCTAATTACTGTAACAAGAAATTATCTCTTTGTAAAGAATTTCAGGAAATAACAAGGCCTTTTATATCAGATGGATGTCAGAATGTAAATCTAATATTTTGGGTCAAACGGATATTAGAACCTAAACATGACCCGAGTCGGATCTCAGACACCAGACATAAGCTCTTTTTGAACTCTAAGTTTTTATTAAATTGATTATTATTTCTACCTTGGTGTATAAATAATTTAAAATGTATAAGGAAACTTTAACGGTTCAATAGTTTTTGTGATGATGTGGACAAAATGAAATATTAATGGAGAAAAAAAATAGTCACGTACATAAAGTTTAACTTTTCAAAACTAGCATCAATTAGAAAAGTTGGAAGCTTAAACATCAATTACGGAGTATAATAAAATGTGATCAGAAATAATTATTTTATTCATAGACTTATTTTACTTTGTACCAAATAAAATAAAATTGATGAATCATAAAATAGGATGCAAATAAATATAAACAAAATATCTAGTGTAGAATAAAATTCCGGGTTTGATTTATTTATAATTTTTTACTGTGATTTCAAAGTAAAACTAATAGTATAAGCAATTCACTGTGCTGAGGTGAAAAATTGCCCAAGTCAACTTTATTCTTTATTCATTTCAAGGGATTTGTGGTGAAGCCCAACTTATTTTTCGAACGGTTGGATTTTTTTTCTAGATATACATTTTAAGGTATTCTTAAAGACCTAACCTTCTTTACATGACATCAGAAACTCTATCCTAACAGCTTTTATATATTTACCAACTGAAGTAAAATATGTGGAGTGTGTACTCGCTATTGAAAAGCTGTACATTTTTATCTGATAATGTACTGTACTACACAAATAAATGGTACGAGGGTAAAAGAGGGAACGTCCTAATTTAATTCAAATTTAGTTAGTGCTGCCATCTGTCAGACATTCATGATATCTTTCTAATGTAAATTTAGATTATGGTTAAAAGAAGTACCTTTTGTGTTTTAATTATTTACAAAAAGTATTAGCTGTGTTCCTTGGAGATTGAGATATAAAAGGTGTTATAAAAAAAACCTGAAAAAGTTCGTAATGATACTCTATTTCTTTCTCCCCCGTACCCTCCAAATGATTTTATTAAATAAAAAATATGTTTAGTGGAACTCAATAAATTGCTGTCCAAATTTTTGTCACTCTTGAAAATTGCGTCTTACCCTTCGAATACTTTTGAAAGTTGAAATTTTTAGGCACATTTTTTGTGTCTAAGACATGATTTATGTTATTAAAATATTTTTGGTTTAAATTATATAATCACTGTAAATAGTTGATTAACTTTGTTTATGTGTATAATAAAATGAAGAAAATTTATGTAACAATATTTCTCTCTTACAGAAATTGACATAGTATTTCTACACCAATTAATGTAATACTACTCTATTTTGTGAACACATTTGATTTAAGAGTGTTATTTTGTATGTCAAACATACATATTTTTAATAAATAAATTGTTTATGTATATAAAAACTCGTACTAGAGACTAGATTGTATTTCTATTAATAAACTAAACGCAAGCGTTAAGAATTTGGAAACCTAGTTATCAAAACCAAGTTAAACACATTTATCAAATTAGTTCATGCACCTTCTGGTAGAAGGATAGGGTTTACTATCGTTATATCGTTATATCCACGCCAACTGCAAATGGGCTTAGGGCGTCCAGCTTACATTAGACAGGACTAGCGTAAATGTAGAAGTTGATGGTCATATCTGGTCGGGCACATAAAGGGAAACTACATATGTTATTTTCCCGTTCAATATCCTCACAAGTACGGGCAAATTAACTAACAGTTAACCTCTTAATTCCTACCCTTTGAAAAAAAAATAACGCCACGTTTTACTACCAGGCTAGGATGGATGCATATGTACTATTTATACTAGTATTTTAGGGATAAGGAAGGCTGAAATTACATTAATTCCACCAGCAATTTCTCGGAGGGAAAGTAGAAAACCAAACCTGCTTCGGTGACTCCATGGTTTAAGGCGTTACTCTCTCTCTCTCTCTCGTATTAGACTATACTGCCAATGATGGGTAGATCAAGGCACAATTTCGGTTGGGCGTATCTTCAAAATAAATTTACAATTTGTCTCCACGAAAATACGGATACACTTTCCATAAATATTAGCTTCCTGGTCCCTAAAACCATTAGTCTAATTTCTACATAAATGTATACACTCCGTTGTAAGACGTGGTGATAAAGAGTAGAAAACCACTAAGGGAAAACCACCCTCAGTACACCCACCTAAGATTCGAACCTTGATATTTCCATCAAAGGCAGTCCAGTCTACTTAAGAGAGTGACGCCTTATAACAATCGACCACTGATGCGAATATAAAGTGATTAATAACCTACTGTTGCATCCTTCCCTGACCACTTTATAATAAACAATGATCACGTGAGGAATGTCATTAGTGTACTCTTTACTGAAGGTGACCAGGCGGTCTAGGGGTAAGGTGTCTGACTTTCATGCTGGGGCTCAATACTTGGTTTCGGCACAGATTTATCTGATTACCAAACCCTTCCTTCACCTCTGACAAGACATCTTGTGAATGTGTGGAATGCCAGGCCTCCTTCCACGTTAAACTGTAGGTCCTCCATTTCATCTCACAATCACCCTACCATTACACATTAGCGTAAGTGCGTATAACGTGAACTGGTATTATGATGCGGTTATAATAATAATCTTTTTTACTGATTTTAATGTAATGGAAGATTCGGAGTACAAATACCGATGGGTGTAGGGTTATAAAATGTTTATAAATAAAATTACTCTCTCCCTCCGAACAAATACGAATACACTTACTATAAAATAAAAACAATTTTTATGATTTAATAATTTATTCATATGAGAAAGTAAAAGAAAATTAAATACTAGAGGTATCAGATTGAAGTATAAAAAAATATGTCAATGAATTTCCTTGCAAATTTTAATGAAAACCTTAAATTAGACGTTTTTTATATTATTTTATTGGATATTCCAGTGCCTCCGACCATCATAGACAAGGACACAAGTACCGACATGGTCGTAAGGGAGGCGTCCAACATCACACTTACCTGCAAGGCGTCAGGTTATCCCGAACCTTACGTCATGTGGCGCAGAGAAGATGGCGAGGACATCCTCTACAATGCAGACAATGGTGAGTATTCCCAAAATATTCAGTTCTTAGAGTATAGAGAGCTCTTTAAATATCCGTTATAGGCCCTTGTGCAAGGTGAGTATCCCCAGAACATTCAGTTCTTAGAGTATAGAGAGCTCTTTAAATATCCGTTATAGGCCCTTGTGCAAGGTGAGTATTCCCAGAATATTCAGTTCTTAGAGTATAGCGAGCTCTTTAAATACTCGTTATAAGCCCTTGTGCAAGGTGGGTATTCCCAGAATATTCAGTTCTTAGAGTATAGCGAGCTCTTTAAATACTCGTTATAAGCCCTTGTGCACGGTGAATATTCCCAGAATATTCAGTTCTTAGAGTATAGCGAGCTCTTTAAATACTCGTTATAAACCCTTGTGCAATGTGAATATTCCCAAAATATTTTGTTCATGGAGTATAGAGAGCTCTTTAAATACCAGTTATTTGCTGGAAACTTTTTGGTAAGAAAACACATTTTGTCCATGTTGCCATATGACAATCCCGGGTTGCAGCAATAGATAAGGGCGAGTTCATGAAGCTTTAGGATCACACTAAATACAAGGTCGACCCAGGAGAGTTTTAATTGTTGGGTGCCACCTCGTTGGCGGCAGTGAACATTAACTACAATGAGGAATTCGTTCATTCGCGAGATGAAAGGTTGAATATCAACAACTCCCTAGTAAGGCAGACCCAGACTGATAAGTGACCGTTAAGAGGGATCAACTGTAGCCTTTTACTTAAACCACAAATAAACATTACACCCTTCAACCTTCATATGTTTACCATGATCGAATCTGCAAAACCTGCTAATAAACAATATAGACTACAGTTTGTCAAAACCCTGTACATTTTCCCATAGTGTTCCTGTGATAAATCCCGAAAATTAAAAATATCTCACACCAGTTAGGATTACCCACAAAAAAAAATCATAATAACTATAGTGCATTATAAGGTTATTCCTTTGGTCAGGCATTCTCCCAGCCCTTATTAAGTATCCAGCTTCAATCCTTAGATAATTAGAAGGAAACTCAAAATTAATCAAGGTAAACTAAAATTTTATTACACATATGAAAGTAGTTCCAAGTAACTTAAAAACGGTATGCGTATTGATCTGGTACACAAGTATAATGGGCCAACCATCAGCAACGTTCATTGAGCTTTCACTTAATCTTAACACTTAACAAAATGTCTCCAAATTAAATATTAAACGATGAGAGACCATATTTTGGTTGAAAGGCGTTTCCATTAGCCTGAAGGCTTAACAGATTAATAATAATAGCTAAAACTCGCCTCGATGGCGTAGTTGGCTAACGCACTTGTCGTGTTGAGCTCGACTGCCGAGAACGGGGAGATCGAGGTTCGAATCTCTGTCGGGTGAACTGGGGGTGGCTTTTCCTAAATGGTTTTCCCACTCTCCCTCTACGCAAATGCGGGTCAACTTCCTCTAATTCAACGTTCTCAATTCCTAATCCATTAGAGTAATTAGTACTTAAAGCGTATAACCCGAACGGGTAGTAAGACGCGGTGCTAAATATTAATTTAAAATAATAGCTAAATCAACATTCTATAACCCATCCCCCTTAATAACTATAATAGTAATGATAATAATAATAGTTCAGTCCTAATAAATAACCAACAAGATACCAATACAGGTTACGATATACTAGAACAAATTATGTGTTGCGAGGGGCCACCGCGCCGAAAGAATCAGATTAACGTGTACATATAAGTTAAAGCTAACTATTATTATTATTATTATTATTAGCACCGCGTCTTACTACCCGTTCGGGTTGTACGCAATTACGCTAATGTGTAGTGGTAGGGTGATTGTGAGATGAAATGGAGGACCTAGAGTTTAACGTGGAATCTGAACCACGGTGGAAGCCTGGCATTACCCACATTCACAAGATGTCTTGTCAGAGGTGAAGGAAGGGTTTGGTAATCAGATAAATTTATGCCTGGACCGGGGATTGAACCCCGGTTGCCTGCACAGAAGTGACACCTTTCCCCTAGACCGCGAGGTCACCTACGTTAAAGCTAACGCTCCCTACAGTAGACACAGGAGTCACAGAGGTTCATCGATAGTCAATAGCGGTCACTTCCTCGTATAATTCCAACTAAAGTCAATCTTCCTATGCCGGCATCCTTTAACTTAAGTTTGAAAAATAAAAACCCACTAATGTATGTATCACTTATCGGTCTCGGCGAGTCTGGCGACACGCGCGACCATACGTTCCACGCGGAACCTCAGTGGTATCAGAGTTGGTATGGGACTAAGTAAAACTTCACTCGTGAGTGCCTCAGGTCACCAGTCACGGGTAATAAACCACCGGAGAAGTACCACGGAAGTGGTATGTAGTTGGCAGAACCCAGTCCGTGAAACAAACCCTGGACTCAAGAGCTAAAAACCCTACAAACCCCGTGCATGAATCGTATGGTTTCAACGATAAATGTAATCTTTTTATAAAAGTCAATTCCCAGTTTTAATTAAATCTACAAAATGTATTATATAATAAATTTAATAAAAAAAATAACGTTACAACAACCTCCCAAGTATTAACTTTGATATAAAACAATTCTAATAAAAAAAAGTTTTAGTTTCCCACAAAAATTAAAGTGCGGGGCACTCTATCCTATACAGATTGTTTTTAAAATCGGTAATACCTCAAATTATCCAATCAATTATTTTCCCATAATACAACTATACCAGACAAGGATAAACAATGAACAACCTATAACAAAGGAGAATTAATATTCTATAAATTAACAGTATCGTTAAAAGTTATAAATATCACTAAATTTTACGACTCAAACATTATTTGTATCAAAATTTTAGTTAGAGATCCAAAACCATTGCTCTTGTTATACGAGTAAACTACTAATATCCTTAGGTTTTTAACACAAGAGCTTATGGCAGGAGAGAGAAAAACTAGATATATTTACACCGT
Organism: Timema californicum; assembly: GCA_902141385.1. Lineage (NCBI taxonomy): Eukaryota > Metazoa > Arthropoda > Insecta > Phasmatodea > Timematidae > Timema > Timema californicum. Next base: position 8,721 of record CABFOW010006514.1, on the reverse strand, counting down.
AAAAGCTTATAAACATCAGATCCCTGACATTTGGTAATAATCAGCAAATATATATCCCCAAAACATTGCCACATATATATATATCCATTACGGACAGAAATTAGTCAAATATCACAGTTTAGGTAGATAATTATTATCATAAATAACACTTAATTCAATACAATTAAAGGGTTTTATTATATTAAACTGTCTTACTCAACGTAGTTTTCACCCATCACGACCGGACAATTGTTTCATTTCAGTCCCATCAGAAGTGTTGACGTTTGTAAACATGATGAAAAGTAGAACAATTTTGAAAGTTGTAATATAAAGTACATATGATAGTAGTTAGGCCTACAGAACATTAAAAGGTCTACCTTACCTCTGCCACTAAATGTTAGCACCAAATCCTCGCAAAGGAGACAGGGGGGTCTTCCCAGCACAAGCTTTCAAAGTCCAACACACACACGCACACACACACACACTGACGAAACCGTACCGCTGGACAGCCGACACAAAACTAGTCTCCCTTGTCTGAACAACTCACCTATCATGTTCTGACGTAGGTCACAGATAATTCATAGCACCTCTGGATTATCTGAAGCGCCCTTGCGGGTGAAGTAGGAAAAGTTTACGTCCGAGCATCATTGGAAGTATAAGAATATTGTGGGCATGGTACCACGATAAGTAGATCCACATTTATCAAGCCAGGATAAATATCTGCAGAGTGTTTCATATGACGCGAAACGTTACAGCATCTTGTGACACTAATAAAATAAATATAACACCTTATAAAAGTACGAGATTTATTACGCAACCAGTTTTCACAATATTTAAAATATATATTTTTAAACATGAATCAATTCTCTTTGCCAGTATTACCTGAATATCTAAGAGACTTATGTTTCTTAAAATTACTTTTTAAATAAATTTTATATGTGGCAAATATGCCCAAAAATATAAATTTTAAAAATATAACCAATAAAGGAGAAACTAGAGTTTGCAATAAAAATTATAGTAAAAATAATAATATTCTAATTGAATTAATTGAATTTCTGATTAACATTTCTAATAATAATAATATAATAATATTTAGCACCGCGTCTTACTGCCCATTCGGGTTATTTGCTTTAAGTACTAATTACTCTAATAGATTAGGGATTGGGTAAGGTTGAATTAGAGGAAGTGAACCCGCATTTGCGTGGAGGGAGAGTGGAAAACCATTTAGGAAAAACCACCCCCAGTTCTCTTGACCGAGATTCGAACCTTGATCTCCCCGTCCTCAGCAGTCGAGCTTCAACATGACAAGCGCGTTAGCCAACTACGCCACCGAGTCGGGTGTTAACATTTCTAAACCCTCAAAGTTACAGTTATATAATATTGTCATTAATATTGATAGAAATAATTTATTTATAAGACTGTTTCTATGATTATCGCACTGTAGTTATGTATTAAGCATATAATAACCCTTTATAAGTGCAGTTATTAACAATATTCTTCCTACTTCAAGGGATAAATGGTTTAAGGCGTCACTATTATGTTAAACTTGGTTGCTGATGACGGGAATATTAGTGTTTGAATCCCACTCAGTTCTATTGAAAGATTTTTTTGCTAAATGGTTTCCCATTCTTCTTCCACGCAAATGTGGCTATATTATCTTTAAGATACTTTCTTTCTCATCCCTATGTAATTAAAGTAACTATAATATATGCGGTGACCTGGTGGTCTAGGGGTAAGGTGTCAGACTTATATGCTGGCGGCCGGGGTTCAATCCCAGGTTCCGGCAAAGATTTATCTGATTACCAAACCCTTCCTTCACCTCTGACAAGACATCTTGTGAATGTGGAGAATGCCAGGCCTCCACCGTGGTTCGGATTCCACGTTAAACTGTAGGTCCTTCATTTCATCTCACAATCACCCTACCATTACACATTAGCGTAAGTGCGTATAACCCGAACGGGTAGTAAGACGCGGTGCTAATAATAATAATAATATAATATATGCGTATAACCTAAGCCGGCATTAAAACGTGGTGATAAAAAAAAGTCATATTCTGTTGTTTATCAACAGGAAAAGATACATTGAATGACAATTGTGTTTACATTGCGTATAAAGTTTATAAAGTGAAAAGAAATAATGGGGTATCGCTACACAATCTCATTAGTAGGTAAAACTCAATATTAAAGGGGAGTGCCCTTGGAAAAAACAAACTTTTGTGGTAAAGTAAAATCAATAAAATTTGAATATTTTATTAGAATTAAAAATATATATCAGAAAAGGCAGCATTTGATCACATGACATGAGTAAGAATAGGTGGAAAGAAATATATTTTACTACCGGATATTACTATCTTTTAGGGTTGTACCATTGTGTGATAATTAAGTTCCTGTGCTAAGAATGAGTAAAGTTGAATTAAGAGGAAATGTCCCCACATTAGCGTGAAAAAGAGAGTAAATCCATTAAGGAATAAAATATTCTCAACACCTCCTTTATCTGAAAATGCTACTAACATTGATAACAGTTATGGCTGCTCGGTTAGTATAACTCGATCATAGGGTCAAGCTATGGAGTCGTGTTCGTACATACATACATACATACATACATATATACATACATACATACATACATACATATATACATACATACATACATACATACATATATATATATATACATACATATATACATACATACATAAATAATCACGCCATTGCGTCAAGGTAGAAGCAAGAAACGGTGCATATAGCTCAAAAAACAACTTCGTACTTAATCCATCCTCACTAACTTCCTCCACACTTCCTCATCCTAACATAATCTCTTCGCTCCAAAATCATCCATATACCGAGTCATAATTCTCTTTTATTCCTCAAACCCTTGAATGTTCCTCTGTTTCAACCATTTTCAACATCATTTCCTTTTTGAGCCACTCACTCTACCTTCATATATTTACTTCGTCACTCGATCCACACTCATCCTCTCAACATGCCCGATTCAAGACATTTCATTCACATTGACCGCTTTGTTTTCCTTTCAGACCGAATTCCTTCAGCACCCATTTACTGATTGACCCTGTCCAAGCGATTTTATCGACATACATTTATTGTGTTTATGATTACGGATATTAATCATTATAGATTGTTTATTTAAACCAAAATAATACCACATTGTATAACGAATGACCCGCCTCGGTGGCGTAGTTGGCTAACGCGCTTGTCGTGTTGAGCTCTACTGCTGAGGACGGGGAGATCGAGGTTCGTTCTAATTCAACCTTCCCAATTCCTAATCCATTAGAGTAATTAGTACTTAAAGCGTATAACCCGAACGGTTAGTAAGACGCGGCGCTAAATATTATTATTAATAATATTATAACGAATGTGTTTATATCTAAGATAAGGTTTATTTAATTAGATCGGATAAGGCTGTATTACTAAACAAACCCCATTACGTAAGTATCCACGTGATGGAAATCGGGGTGAGGTATAGTATGTGTTGGAAAAAATAACGCGAAGAAAGGTTTTGGAAGACTAAAAGTAAAAAGGTTTTGGAGAGGGGAGAAGAGGGCTGTAACGAAGGGCGGGCTGACCGCGGAACGAGATATGAGGAAGAATGAGGTCAAGACGCCAACTAACAATGTGCCAGAAGAAGCTGCCATCTCATGAGACGTCACGACGCTTCCACAAGCTCTTCGCGTTTCTTCAACCCCTACGAACAACAAACACACACACATAAACAGAACAAACAAACAGCTAATGCAGACACAAAAGAAATGGACGACCACAAACATATTATGGTTCTTTGCTTTGTTACATTAAGATAATAATGTAAGAGAAAACTTTTTATGAAACCAGAAGAACGACAATAGTATCTGATATGGTAGATATATGTTATAACTAAATATATGAAGGTCTTGAGGCAATAATATACTATATTACAAAATATTAAAATATGGAATGTTTTTATTAAAGTTTGTTGGGTGGGGCTAATCCTCTAGATCTTAGCCATTTGACCTTATTTTAACTCTGTTTCCTGAATAATGGAGGAATTCATTTCTGAGTTGAGGACACTATTAAGGAGTGTTCCATTATCCCTAGATGATGGGATGATACGTTAAAATGAGGATGGTGGAAATCGGAGGGGACCTACACTTTAACGTGGGCTCCAAACCACGGTTGAGGTCTGGAATTACACACATTCACAAAGCTTGAAGGCATACTCTTTGCCAGAGATGAAGGAAGGGTTCGGTAATCAGATAAATCTGTGTTGGAACAGGGATTTGAACCCAGGATCTCTAGCAAATAAGTCTTACACTTTACTTCTAGACTGCTAGGTCCACCCTAATTAAAGTTATAAGCAGAATATAATATAAATCTTTAGCATATAATCTGCAATTTTGTTGAAGAAACCAAGATTCTATTATGGAGATTGGCCACAATAACTATAGCAGTTATAGTTTATATTTAATTTTATTCTTTAGTTCTGCGTCCTACTACGAGTTCGGGTTACAAGCTTTTGTTTTGGTATTATTATTATTATTATTATTATTATTATTATTATTATTAGCACTGCGTCTTACTACCCGTTCGGGTTATACGCACTTACGCTAATGTGTAATGGTAGGGTGATTGTGAGATGAAATGGAGGACCTACAGTTTAACGTGGAATCCGAACCAAGGTGGAAGTCTGGCATTCCCCATATTCACAAGTTGTGATTAATACACGTCTAGTCAGAGGTATGTTTTAGTAACTCCAATGGTTTCAGGGACGAGGAGAGTTATGTTTCGAAACTCTTATTTCCCCGCCAACTGCTGCGAGACTAGCGCTTTAGACCACGTGCCCACCGAAGTGGCTTTTGGATATAATTGTGTTACTCTACTTCCTTACATAGATCTACAAACACAATTTAAAACGATAATCTATTTATCCAAATTATTTCTCTTCTGCCGTAGTTTGATACAAACTGATAACATTCATAAATATATTTTATGGATACACTAGCCAACTATAATAAACAATTAGAATGAAATATATTTATATTAATACATGAAAATGATCTGCTTTGGGGAGATTAGTAATAAAATTAAGGAATATGACACTTGTATGAAGATTTCTGATTTGTGTGTTTGTATAAGTCTTGGTGTTATTGTACAATTTTCTTGGGAATGACCTTCCCCTACAGTAATACGCTGATATTTCTTGGAATAACAGTTAATTGTAGGAACATTTCCTCTAAATTCAAAGTTATTCATTCCTAGCTAATTAGCGTAATTAGTACATATCCGTATAACCTCAACAGGTAGTAAGACGCGGTGCTAAGTTATATAAAACTAAAAAAAGAGGTGCTATGATATAAAATATAAGTTATTTATAAACAATGAAAAATTTTCTTGGTTTTGGAGCACACAAATAATATGGGTTTAACTTTTTAATATAAATTAATTGATTTTTACAATGAAATAATTTTTAAAGATATTTCTCCGTAAACACTTTATTTTTTAAATATTGAAAGTATCCAGATAAAATTGATCCCGTAATCGAGGATAGCTACATAGTTATTTTTTTGACCAATGATGAGGAATGTATAGTTAAATAAAATGTACCCACCTTTTTGTGGAAAGAAGAGTGAACATCAATATGAAAAAACAATTCTGGATTCAAAAGCCAACCTTTCTGCCACAAGGAAAATCAGATGAGATTCAACTCTGTATACGTGACCCCAGGGGAAGTGTAAAAATAATCAAATCAAAATAATATATTTATTTTATTTTAAGTGTAATTTAATTATCATCCTTACATGAGAATTTCTATGAACGAGAGCGTAAGTGTATACTAATTTTGTCTAGAAAGATATGTTTATAACGGCGTCTTTTTTTTTCCTCCAAAGGAAGACATGTTGCGAAATGTTATTGCTCAAGAAAAAAATCCTTATGACTCTGGCTGTGTTTGAACCTACAAATATTTTATCCTGAATCGAGCACTTTAACTCGAGACCACCGAGGTCAAACATATTAATATTCAGCTAAAATTAAATATTTTACCTTCCCATTCATCGGGTGGTAGAAAAAAAATACGTTGTTGCCACCTTTGTGAATACATTTACGCGTGATAATGTGATGAATAAAAACTTTTAATATCCCTTTCATCGTATATTAGCTGATGTAGCACGAGAGAAATGATTTTGCTTGGTTTTTCTTCTGAACCGGATTTCAATTAATCTAAAGAAAATCTAATCAAGATTTAAAAATTCTGGTTTCTAGGTGCATGAGCTTGTGCAGAGGAGCATGTAATTATTAAACACCCACTTAAGTGACCACGTGGTCTAACTCGCTACTATTGCAGAAGACTAAACTGCCAACGACGGGGAGAGTTAGGTTCAAATATCGATCTGGTGAATTGAGGTTTTTATATATTTTTCAAAATTGTTTTCCACTCCTCACCACGTAAATGCTGTCACACTTCTTATAAATATTGCCTTCCTAATCATAATAATCATTAGTGTAACTGGTACAGAAGGGTATAACCCAAAAGGGTAGTAAGACAAGCTGCTAAAACAAACAATTACAATTTTAGACCTCTTCGCGCTGTAGATATCCCGCAATGCTTATTTATGAGAGAGAAACAGACCCTTAATTTTACCAATATAAATTTCTGTAAAAGTTTATTTAAGGCCCACAGCTTGTGAATGTCTGGAATATCGGGTTTCCACCGTGGTTCGGATCCCACGTTAAACTGTAGGTCCTCCACTTCATCTCACAATCACCCACCATTACACATTAGTGTAATTTCGTATAACCCGAATGGGTAGTAAGACGAGGTGTTAATAATAATAATAATAATAATTGTTAAAGCCCTTGGTTATGTCGGGTGCAAGTCTAAAACATATTCTTCGGGATGGTGGGCGGGAGGGTTAAAGGCATGGAATGGCTTAACAACCGACCAAAGTATTCTTCCGCGCCAACAAGAACAGATGGATCACGGAAAAAGTAGATGGCGCTAGCTACAAGATAGGTCTTGCGGAAAAATTATACGTTTGGAAATATCAGTTTGCTCGAGAACGAGTGAAATTCTTATGATAATATTTTTAACATATCTTCTAAGATAATGTATCAATGTTTCTTAATTGTTACATTTTCTAATTTTATGTTCGGAAGCCAGCAGTTTTCTATTGAAAAATGTCAATTTAATCAATATTTGATCACTGTTAAAATATAGAGAAAGTGTGTGTATATAAAAAGTATAACTTAATCAACATGCTTATATTCTTGAACAAGCCGTTTCCGAAAAGAAAAACGCAAAACAATAAAGATTCTTGAAGATATCCGTTTGCCGACATGTATCTGCATTTCCACGCCAAATGAAAAGGGTCAATCACCTCAACCGTTACAATCAATAGTCAAATACTTGTTATAAATATTAATAATAATAATAATGTGGTTTTTTTAACTGTAAAAAATAATGGTTCCACGTGTAACTTAAAACGTTGTTACAAGAGCAAACTTCAATTGTGTATCATGTAAGTCGAAGCTGCGACTGAAGAATTCTCAAACCTTTACGTGACTGCTCCCAACCTCTAATAATAAATTTATAGCTCCACCTAGTTGGAACTCAAGAACAGGTTTCAGGACTACACCACCGTTAACCATACGATTCCAGTGTCGGTCAGTGAAATATTGATTGGGAGGAGGAAGAGTGGACGTTGATGTTTCTGTCCTAGTTGTTAAGGGCGGGGGATGAGTTGTTTTTTTAAGGGGAGGAAGGACGTCATGTGGCTTCCGTGTTTCTTGAAGACAAGGGTCAGGGGGCTCTTGACAAGGGCTTAGGTATTCTCTAACAGGTTTCTAAAATTTTATCAGATATCTTCTGGGCTGTGTGTTCGGTGGGCACAGATTATACGGACCAGATCCGGTAGCCTGGTCACGTTTTATTGGGGAGTAAAGCCGATAAAAGACCAGTCGATGAAATAAATTTAAAGTTAAGCTCCACCCACCCCCCCATCTCCCACCTCCCCCCGTCTCATTGTAATAAGTTTTAAAATCTGATATGTGGGCTCGTTTAGTTTTTATTTGGTGGTGACAAAGACTTCAGGTAACGGATTCCAAGCTTGTTATAATAAAGGTTTTTTTTTAGAAAATAAAAGAAAAAAAATGACTTAATTTGTTCTTGTGAGGGGAGAAGTTTTTTAAAAATTTCGACGAGAATATACATTCAGAGCACAAAGTTTCTTTTGTATCACGTAATGTGTATGTAGTTCGGGATTTACTATGTAATAATTTTTCTAATGTATTAGGGATGAGGAAGGTTGAATTTAGAATAGGTGTACCCACATTTGTGTGAGGAGAGAGAGAGAGAGAGATTGAGTGAAAACCATTTAGGAAAAACCACTCTCAGTACACCCTATGATGATGTAACATCAATATCCCCGTCATTGACAGTCTAATCTATTGTGAGAGCGACGTCTTAGATCTTTGTTCTACCGAAGTGTGTTAGATACTTCTCTAATCATAACTTATTATTTTATTTATTTAATAAACTTAAAATAAAATTTATTTTATAAGAATGAATCTGAAATTTGCTTCCCCTTTTACCCCTCCACCTCACATCGTCAGCTTATAAAGATGGGATTACTTGTTTCAAATATAATTACATTATGAATAAAATAGACTTGCCGGTCAATCGTGCGTGGCCCATGATACTCCATGCGGGACACCCCTGATACTGATCAACCCCCATTAAGGATAAGTTCTG
>CABFOW010006512.1:1468-31415 GCA_902141385.1 Timema californicum | reverse complement strand
ATTTACCCAGTTTGTTGGAGGATGAGCCTCTTACCTCACCTCAATGAGACATTTACCCAGTTTGTGGGAGGATGAGCCTCTTGCCTCACCTCAATGAGACAGTTAATTGAATATGGACAGTTTGAGGAGGTCCAATCGCATGGCCCCCTCTCTCCCCTATCTCAGCGCTGTTCTTTTAGGTGTGCTCTATTATAACTACTGCTTTGGTGGCCCTATTTTCTAAACTCTAAAGCGTCATTCTCGTGTAGACTGGCCTGCTTAAGACGGGGAGATCGGGGTTCGAATCTCATTCGGATCTTCTAAGGATGGTTTTTCCTAAATGTTATTCGATGCTTCCTTCTTCATCCTCACCCCATTAGAGTAAATATCATACATGCGTGGGGATTAAAAAAATCTCTAAATTCTAACTTTCTTATTCATATCCTACTAACATGTATATATGTATAATGTATGTGTAGTTATGTATGCACATGTACATGTATACAAGTTGTATCAATTTTTGTGGGAAGTAACTAGGGTGTGGTTAGTAGACCTAAAACAAAATTTCATTTGTTCAATGTCTCCCAAGATAAGGCGTTCTAATAATATGCTGGATTAATTGTTTATGGTCCTATTTGATACACCCCTGTTCGCGTAGCCGCAGGTCTGCCTGTGTACCAGCAGTGACACGTCTCTCGAGGTGCAACAGGGGTGTATCAGGAGTACTACATTGTGCTGTGCGCTATCGCTGAGTCTATGTTCTTCTTTACAGGACATTCTGCTGAAGATAAAACAGCTGTTACTCGTTGAGAAACAACACATCCGGTTCGGGGATTGGAATGCTCTTGACGTAAGTATTATATTTTATTCTTAATTTAACTGATTTTTTTCTATTTAAAAACAAATAACAATTACATATTTCTTCTCTAATTACTACTATTATGGGGTTCTATAAATTACCTATCTTTTTAAACCAAACGAATGTGTATTTTTTTTAAATCAGCTCCACTCAAAACCAGTCCCAAGGGTGGTGTTATCGTGAATGGTGTCAAAGGCAAGAGGTGGTTTCTGGCACAAGGGCGCATAAGCCAAAATTTCGTATTAAAATATTTGAGTTTGAAATTTTCCTTTTATTTTTATTTTTTTTGCAAACAAAATTAGATTTAAATGTACCTTAATTTATATATTTTTCATTCTCTTAATATTAGACAAGCATTATGTATGGTTTTGTCAAAACAATTTTATACCATACAAACATTTAGTAAATAGATGGTGTTTGTAATGATACTGTTTTGGACCCCTCTCATATGTAAAAAAAAAAAATGGATGAAGTGTATTTTTCTTTGATAAACAGTATATAAAATATTCTTTTAACACTTCATTCATGGAGAGTCACGCGCTTTTCAGAGGTAATTTTAATCTATTGCACCATGAACTCTTTTTCTTTAAAATATCATCTCCGCAGTATTTAGCAAAATCTTGTGACTCGCTGGCTTCCTCTATCCAATAGGAAGCCAGTATTCACAACACCTGTCGCCAGGAGTCTTCCTATTAGTTAGTTTTAACACTGGTGACAAGGGTTCCAAGAGGCAAGGGGTGGGTCATAAATAAGCCTCTTGTGCGTATGAATCCATAGCAGTAACACAAATCTACAAATAATATAACATTACACGGAACATACAGTATTCTAGACAAATAATCCGTAAATCATATAATTTAATATCATATATTTCCCCGGTCCTGGCAAAGATTTATCTGATTACCAAACCCTTCCTTCACCTCTGACATGACATCTTGTGAATGTGAGGAATGCCAGGTCTCCACCGTGGTTCGGATTCCACGTTAAACTGTAGGTCCTTCATTTCATCTCACAATCACCATACCATTACACATTAGCGTAAGTGCGTATAACCCGAACGGGTAGTAAGACGTGGATCTAATAATAATAATAATAATATCATTTATTCGGTATCGACGATGTAATCAGTTAAATAGAACGTTTGCAACATCAACAGTCTTTCTAATTTTATAATTATAAACATTATGTATAATCAGAAAACATCACCGTGGACCGTAACGCATACAAGCGTTCTCCACAAAGTGCTCAATCACAGGGCAATATCACAATATTAATCCCGTATCAACATAATTGCCACCCTAATTGTTCTCAATATGAAACAAAAATTGCGTCTTACCTGCCCCCATTATCCAGCTTCATCCGAATCAAAACATAATAAAATAACAACAGTCTTTCAATTGATTTTTACTTTTTCATCTAAAGAAAGAATATTGTTGTCGTGGAAAATATTTTTCTCCAAATTGTGATGAATCATTGCATTTTATTTGTCCTTGAACTTAAAAAAATAATGTTGATCTTACAAATTCTGTCTCTCCCCATGTCTGTCTGTCTGCCTGCCTGTCTGTCTGTCTGCCTGTCTGTCCCTGGCCACAGATCCGAAATGATACATTGGATTTGGTTCAAACTTGATTTTGATATATTATATACCTATACCTCGGGATTTTTTATTTTATTTTAATCCTAGCATTAAACTAAGAGCAACTTACAAAATTAATTATCTATTTTTTTTAGCTCCAAATTTTTCGAAAATGTCTGTAATGACTTTGACTAAAATGTATGTATAGGGATTATTTGACCTCTCAAATAACATTGTATACTTGTTCTTATAGGGTAAGCTCACATATGAGTGATTTTTGAAAATTCAAATTATAGCTATGACCATTCGGCAGTTCGTTAGAGGAGGGTGCACCGCACACATTTAGTAAAAATAAGAGAGGGAACCTTTCTACAACTGACTTGTTTTAATAACATGTAATATGGTATAGAACTATTTACAAAAGATGATAGTTTGAACATGATCCGTCTCTAGAATATTCCCACACCATGCAGAGGTACTGTTTAGATACATCCTCCATCAAGTACAGGACACAACTGGACGGCTCTCAGTAAATTGGTCCCTGGATTGACTCCGGGTCATGAACCGGCTGGAATATACCTGCTCAAGAGTACAAAAGACATTGTTGCAAGACTAGGAATGTCATTGTTAGCTAGGCGACTGTCCTCTGACTTCCTACTTCCCATAGTTCCTAGTTGCAACTAAGCGTCACAGTAGCAGTAGGTTTTCAATTTGGTGTTCACTCTTTTCTCTCTACAGGGTGGTCCATTTTCGGTTCCCAACATTATTTGAAAACTATTAACTATTTTGTTTTAAATGTATATCTAGGATCTGTTTTTCATAATAAATAAGAATATGCGTTTTATTTATACAAACTAAATAATTTGAAGGCAGTTTACAAATAAATTATTTTTGAAAATTAGAAATTAAAATAAAACTTTGACATTTTGTTTAAAATTTATTTATGAAGTGTGTTGATTGTGATTAACAAGATGATATATGTTTTCTTATTCTCACGGAAGCTTGCTTAAGGGTAGTTTACTGAAAATATATTTTTGAACATTTGGTTTCGAGCTATAATGAGAAAGTTTGTACATTTATGTTTTTTTACGTCCAATACTATTTCCAACCTATAATTTGGGCCAGTTTGTCATTAAAGTCATATATTTTACCCTACCGGCTTGTTAGGCTTATTGTAGCTTCATATGCCTTATAATCTAATTTATGAATAAGGCAGGCACAACATCCAGTCCCTGGCTGTTAATTTATCAATGTGAAAGGGTAACCCCACATTTCACCAATGATACATTTTTCGGTCATGCCGGGATTAGAACCCGGAACCTTCAGCTCAGAAGACAGACGTGCTACCGACTGAGCTAAGGTGTCGGATTGTACAATTATGTTATACTATTTGTTCATTATTGATAAACCCAAATGACACACATTTTCTGGCCGAAGATTATTCTGAGTATTGGTTCTAGCACAGGTATTTAACCCCTTTAACATTTAAATTGATATAATAAAAAGGTTTTCTTCTTCAATAAACCCAATTTATCGAGAACCTCTTCTTTAAGAATATCATCCTTTTACAACATTATTAGACCAAGACTTAAAAATAAAATAATTATGGCACTCTTAATTAATTAATTGATTAACTAATCTATGTCACTAATAATTCTAAGGTTTAGTGACACACTTATAAAAGTTCGTCACCTATCCCCATCTTGAGCTAGTTCTATCCAGTCTACCTCATTACACCCTATATCTATTTCAGGTCCATTCCATTGTAATCCTCCCATCTTTCAGTTTTTATTTTATTTTTTAATACGTAATCCAAAGAGTTGAGCAAGCTGATTGGTCGATCAGACGTTGGCATGTCTTGGTCTTCATGCAGCTTACGACGTTTATACAGAGCTCAAGAAAAATGACTCTGGAGCAAGGCGTTGCTAAACAACTGAGTTAGCAAGTATTAGCATCTATCAGGAGATATCTATAAGAATAGCGTTTTAAATACCAACATATCAGGCTTTACTGAATTTCAGAGTCGGTAGCACCTACACTTTTTCCCCAAGTTTGTAAGTTATCGTTAATTTCTCTTGAACATACCTCACTGGTCGAATCCTCCTATGTATTGGGTCTAACGTATGGTCCTTTGACACAAATTGTGACCATAGAGGATCAGTGAATACGTTAACCCTTGCTTCATTTAATGATAAGGCTGTGTGAAATCCATATCAAGTTCCTCGTCGTATCTAACGAGGACCTTTCCTGTGCACAAAGACTCTCAATAGTGTCCTATCAGATACCATTCTGGTATTCTTGAACCATCTCGCGTAGTTTATTACCATCATGGTTTCATTTGACCTTTCTACTGATTCCCTCGTGATTGTCCAAGTATTCCTCAGCCGGTTTTGTTTCTTTCCTAGGCGTGCTTAAGAGTATAATCTGACAAGGAACCTGTGATGCTCTCCTAGATGGGTACCAGTCTTGTTGAACATAACCTAGTCAGCTCTTCATTAGGTCACGTGGTGTTTAGCCGCGAGTGTTCACAGTCCTAGAGCTCCAAGAGGTACTCATTGTATTGTGGTCAGCTTGTTAGCATCCCCTCCAGATCGACTTCTTTGGGCGTCTCAAACGGACGGAGGGACGTCTACGATTTGTCAATATAATTATTGATGGTGAATCAAGAAGCTTTGCCAAGTCTAGATTATTCCCTGTCCATCCAAACGTGGGGGTGAAATAGGGATAAAGACGTGGCTTATTAGAGCGTATAACCATTCACAAGAATTCTGCCTTCAGATAAACATTGTAGCGACCTGCTTTTGTGTTCACGTGTTCTAACGCGCTATTCTAGTAGTAGACTAGACTGCCGATGATGAGAAGATTTAGGTCCGACTACCGGTCGGGGGTATTGAGTTTGGGTTTTTCCACAATTGTTCTACACTCCCCATTTACGCAAATGCGGGTACACGTTCCTAAAATAAAACCTCCCTAACCCTTAAAAGCATTAGGGTAGTTATTAAATAAGCATTTAACCAGAATGGGTAGTAAGACGCGGTGCTAAAAAAGATTGTATAGCTCTAAAAACGAGACATACTTGTATCACGTGACGGTTAGTGTGTTGAATCAGCCTCATCTACTTACAGTACAGTGGTACAGCGGCAACTTGTACGCACTAATCAGGAACATTCGTAGGTATGTATAGAGCATTTAGAAACGTAACCAGCCCCGTGGTGTAGTGTTAAGTGTACCTGGCCACGAGTCTAGGGATCCCGGGTTAGTTTACTGGCTCGTAACTTGGGTATTTTTCCCTCAAGGGGAACTACCCCAAATGTATCCAGGGTTTGGTTAATTAGAGCGATTGTCACCTGAGCCACCACTTACTGGAAATGAGAGTTACCTGCGCCCAGGGCTATGTAGTCTGCGCCGCTGTTTCCGCGAGGTGGACAAGCCGTCATCTGAGCTGTGTGTATTCCATGGGTTGATCTCGGCCGTCACTAAGGTCCTCCTCACACAATGGCTGTCAGCAACAAGAGATTATCTGGGCTCCCTGCCATGCCCGAGACTCGACAATGTGCTGTGTCATAGACTAACTCCAGCCTCGAGGATTGGTCCTGGTGCTAGATTATCAACACCTGGTCTCTAATAGAACTGATATACTGGTGTTGGGGGTTTAGAGCTGATATACTAGTGTTGGATGTTTGGAGCTGATATACTAGTGTTGAGTGTTTGGAGCTGATATACTAGTGTTGTGTGTTTGGAGCTGATATACTACTGTCTATCTCTTTGTTGTATATCACTCTGCTCCTTGTTGCAGGGATACACACATCTATACAACATGGTCCCTATCAGTGACAACAATGAACATGTTTGGGTGTTTGGAGCTGATATACTACTGTTTATCTCTTTGTTGTATATCACTCTGCTTGCTCCTTGTTGCAGGGATACACACATCTATACAACATGGTTCCTATCAGTGACAACAATGAACATGTTTGGGTTTCTATTTTCAGATTGAAGTTCTCAACAAGAATCTATTCATCACGAGTAAACCCATCATTTATTTAGTGAATCTTTCAGAGAAGGATTACATCAAGAAGAAAAATAAATGGTAAGTAGATTTTTATTACCATGGTGTTCAACCTGTCGTGTCATTTTGAGGTCC
Organism: Timema californicum; assembly: GCA_902141385.1. Classification (NCBI taxonomy): domain Eukaryota; kingdom Metazoa; phylum Arthropoda; class Insecta; order Phasmatodea; family Timematidae; genus Timema; species Timema californicum. Next base: position 24,857 of record CABFOW010006512.1, on the reverse strand, counting down.
TCAGCCTCAAGAAATGTTCATAATTTTGTTATATCTTTACTTTCTCGTATAAAGATAAAGTAGCCTATTGTAATTGTAAAAAATGTTTGAGTTCGAGAATATTATTACTCTTTATATTTTATGTTCTCTGAATCCAAAAAATTGGTATTTTAATTTGATCTGTCTTTCCTGAGTCTAGAACCAAAGGTTAGTTCTACTCGCTTCATCTTAACATTAAACTTTACTTTGTTTACTATGAGATACATAAATTGACTAGATTAGCATAATAAATAATTGCCCAAACTATATAGTGGTTGTAGACAAATGCATATTGAAATATACTGATATATTAAGTAATAGCAAACAAATTAACAGAAAAAAATACACAAGCATTTCAGCACTTAGTGAACATCTTGACTAAACCAGAACTTTCCTTTCCTGGCCTCCAAAGCTACGAACTTGTGGATCACTTCATCGAAATCAATGGCTTTCGTCCACTCGCTCTCGATTGACAGTTTCACAAGACAGGAAATCCTTTACTAGACTATGGTGGATCGCAACTCATTCTTTACAAGTCTCAGCCTTGAAAAACTCTTTTCACATGAAGCGACAGACTCACAGATCGGCACAAATAATTGTAGGCTTAGTAAAAGGGTTTTATAGACGGCCGTTTTGGTGTCATCCGGTGCGGTCCACACTCTTTAGTGACACTATTGGTCAGTTGTACCAGCGCCAAGCAGTTGCGACCTTTGCTTATTGCTAACACTATCATTTTATGCTCTGCTTCATTTGCTGAGGGATTTATTTATATGTCTTAGTTTATTCTGACAAAGTTAGTTGTTGGTCTAACCAGATGATGGTAATTAGCATACCCTGTTTTCTGGAAAATTAGGAGTAGGCCTACTCCAGAAAAAATCCATTCTCTGTCTTATGAGTACTTTATTTGCTTATTTCCAACACACACGCAGACGGACAAAAATTCTAAAAATGGATACTTTGGTCAAAGGAGACGGAAAGCTCAAAGAGCACAAATTCAATTAATCCTCGTGATATTAAATATGTACTCCAGTCCGTTAACACATTAAGTAAGAAGAAGAAGACCCATATCTTGTGTTATCCAAGTGTTGCAGAAAGAACTGTGGGGCGGGAGGGGGGGACAAGAGGTATGCATCATTCAGACAAGGATAGTGCAGTTATAACCGACCCCGTCATTGCACGACCATAGGGGCCCCGGTTCGTTTCTCGGCTGATACCACGGCTATTTTTCCCTGAGAGGACTATCCAGGGTTTGGTTAGTTAGGTTTAATGTTTACACACGCTCCACACCTCCATATTCACTACCATCATCATCTCATTGGGGGTACGAGTGTAGATAGTCTCCAGTGATGTATCCTGGGTAAGGTCGTAGCCGGCCGACAATTTGGGGGGAGGGGGGGGCACCTTCTGGAGGCTAGGAAAACTCACAAACCATAAACGCCTGTAGAATCTGTTAAGCTGTTTGGCGTATTTTACTATGGCAACTTAGGCTAACGCACTTGTCGTGTTGAGCTCGACTGCTGAGGACGGGGAGATCAAGGTTCTAATATCGGTCGGGTGAACTGGGGGCGGTTTTTCCTAAATGGTTTTCCACTCTCCCTCCACGCAAATGCTGGTTAATTTCCCCAATTCCTAATCCATTAGAGTAATTAGTACTTAAAGCGTATAACCCGAACGGATAGTAAGACGCGATGCTAAATATTACTATAACTTAGGGTGGAAATTTAAACACTGTAAATACTACAAATCTTGCATATATATTCAAATATATATATTATTTGAAATGAAAAATGATACCTAGACTTGTAAATTGAACTCGGGACCTTTGACTTAGTACGCCACTGAGCTATCCAGTGCCCAGAGTCATGCTTCACCCATATTTTAACAGAGTTTGTGATGGATGTGCGGAGATCGTCAGCACATATTTGCGATCAATTACGATCATGAGCTAACAGATAACGCAGCCTCCTTCTATAATTTAGAAGTCTAGATACCGCGCTTTCCCTTAAAATAAGAAAATTTGCATTGGGCACTTGTTAATTCAAGGTATGTCTAGTCTGGGTGATTCTAGAGCTGAATTAGTGTATATCAAATAGAGCTGGGTGGGGGGGGATCTAATAAACCATTACATATCAATGATTGAATTATTAAATAATGTTTAACTAGGGGAAAGACGTCACCGAAAGAAAACTAATATCATCCATTACGCCTCCGTTTATCCTGTAAGTTAGTTGCACGCTCACATTGCTTGCTTGGTTCCACTATTGTAAAGCCCAGCAGAACATAAGAGAGCCACAGTTTGACCGGTCAAAGCGAGGATATTATATCTCAGTGTAACCCTGTTATACTCTTGTATTAACTGCTTAACTCTCGTGACTATTTCCACTACTTTTTACTAATTCATCTTCACTCAAATTGTTCCTATCCCTGGTAAAATATTCGTCCTATTTTCACGCAAATAAAGTTTTTCTTTAAATATTCCCGTCCCACCGTCCCCCAATCAAACTATAACAAGATGTCCAGCGACTTGGAAAACCGAGAAATGTTAGGGGGTTTGCTTGAGAAGGGAGAATACATGGGACAGTCAGGATTGTTCACATATCCTACCTTTATTTACACTAATAAAACTAACATTCACACCCTTTTTAAACCACTTGTTCATTGTTGAGCACACTAATCTCACTTCTTTCTCAAGGTCAACGTGTGATTTATGTCATTCGTCTTTCCCTCCTTCTACTGCGCGTCTCTAGCCAAAATACAGTCATAGCTATACGCATGCACGTGAATTTGATTACATTATAGGATAAATAAACTAAATTATAATATGTGCTACCAATTTCAAATTGCGCTTGGGTGAAGTGATCCTTTAATGTCTCACTCACTATAATCTCACTTAAATCTATCCTATAGTTCGTCGTTATAGGCTGAAACATTCTAACCCCTTCATAGAACGACACAGTTTCAGAATATGTGGGTCTTAAATATTACTACATTAAGTTTTGATTTTACTAAAATAATGTTTGTAATAAATACTGACCGGAAAAGTTGAAAATACCAGGGAATTTTAAAATATAGTTTGGCTGGACACTCTGTATAAACAAATCACGTTCGTTACAGAAACATTAATTAAGCGAAAGTGGGTTAATTTTCCGACGCCAAATGTTGAAAGTGTGTAACCCGGTAATTTGGTTTAGTTAACTAGACAGCGTGGTAAGCAAACCAAGCAATACAACATTGGTTTAAGGTTAATAACCACTTTAGTAAGCTCGCCGCCTTCCCCAAAATAAGCTCTCTCTCCTCCACGGCCATGTGTCTGGAGGAGTGTAGGCCTACTCGCTGGTATATTACAGAGCTTTGTTTCTCTGCACCCAACAGTGCCGACCAACCATTCCACAACGTGCTATAGTGGGCCTATTTCTAGTTGTTGTGTCTTTGAGTCCAGCCTATTATTTGTGAGTGAGAGTGTGTGAGTGTGTGTGTGTGTGTGTGTGTATGTGTATGTATGAGTGTGAGTGTGTGTGTGTGTGTATGTATGAGTGTGTGAGTGTGTGTGTATGTGTGTGGGTGTATGTATGTAAGTGTGAGTGAGAGTGTGAGAGTGTGAGGAAGACAGTGGGGTCCACGCAAGACACATCCGAAAGTTGCAAGTCACAGCCTCCTTTGTCGATGGACAGTGCGTGGTTCTCCAGTAGTTGCCGTCACAATCTCACCCCGCATGGTGAGGCATGTGGAAGACTCATCGCGTCTAATGATGCGTTGGGACAATCATCTGACTAATGATTAGCACGCTTGAAACTGCGCGGTATCGATGTCGGACAAAGGCCGCGAACAGTATACCTCTTGATTACCTGCAACTCCTCGGCTCCTAACATTGTCAGTCGGTCCATCCCCTCCTCTTCTCGGCAAGCGCCGGGAGATAAAAGGTTTAATGGATAGAAAAATGAAGCTTCATTATTAAAATTAGTTTTAATTGGTTCAACGAACGGCGCTGTCTGTCCTGACCTAGGTCGAGTGATGCTCATATGTGGGATCCCGAAGATGACTCGCGCCCACCGCGGATAGTCCTGACGAACATATTGTTTGTTGCACACCATCCTATCTTCCAACTCCTCCACTAAACTATTATCTGTAATTAGGGGCATTGCGCGCTATTCTCGCGGTAGACTAGACTGCCGATGATGGGGAGATCTCGGTCGGGTGAACTGAGGGTGGTTTCCCCCAAATTGTTTTATACTCTTCCTCCAAGCAAATGCGGGTACACTTATTCTAAATATAACCTTTATTATCCCTACAACCTTTAGCGTGATTCGTGCATGTGCGTATAAGCCAAACAGGTAGTAGGATGCGGTGCTAAATAACATCCTTTCCTACGTCAATTTATAAGCAGTATAATATTGTAAATGTTTCATAATTAAGTTCTCGATGGTATACTAAGATGGTAGAAGTGTGGAGATTTTATCTCGACCCGTCAAAGACATAAGTGTTGTGGTCGTCAACAAAACCAAACTCTAGATTTTGATAAATGTTGTCGGCATTTCTTCCCCCCTTGAAGCTGAATATTTTCTGTCGTGTCTCTCATTCTATTTGTCTGTGTATATCTCGATTGCTATCTGGGTTCCCTCAAGGAGTTTTGGGAATCAGATATTTAACCTTAAAATTAAGAGTAGTTTACAGAAGGTCAAAAATAGAAAGACATTCTTTTGAAATCCGTTTTAACCATTTTGATTAAAACCGTGCCTAGGCTTTGTTTAACAATACAAACAAAATGGTAAATCTCATTTTCTAATGAGAATTATTTTGATGGTATTTTAAATACTCAGAAATATTCAATTTGTATCATATCTCCGCAAATATTTAAGATATGAAATAACCTATTATTGTAAAGTTATGGTAGTTAGCTTGGTATTAAAAATAAAAATATTGTATTTGAAATATATTTAACAAAACCAATAGTTGCTGAAATATATATGAGGCTCTATACATAGTTTGTGGAGGTCTTTGAAAATATTAGTTTGGTTGGTAAGCGGTTTGATCGACACAAATGTATTATTTTGTTTCATAAATCTTAGGATTTTTTAGTAAATGTTTATATTTTAAGATAAACGAGAGAAAATATATGCGGCAGCACTGTATCATTTATTTTAAATTTTACTGTCGTACACTATTTTTGCGAATAAAATGAAACCAATAACGTTCTTAGTACTAGTTGAACATTTTTCGGAATATTTAAAGAGACAAGGGTAGTTATTGTAAAATGGACGTTTTTATTTATATGCTAGTTGTTAAACATTTAATATTTGATGCGACCTAGAAATTATGATCAATACAACATTGTGTGCATTCCTTGTTGTGCCGCTACTCTCTATTTCCGGAGTCAGATCAGTTCTTGCAAGAACAAGTCTTTTCCAGGCCGACACTCTGTGTTCGAGGGTTCATTTACTGCTTTCTGTTCATACGTTGTCAATACGTTGTTTAAAGGCCATCGCACACTACACACTATCCCTGGATGCGTCACGCATTTAGTCTGGTGTGCTGGGGTTCGAATCCCTACTCGCTCTACCGGTACTAATTATTTATTTACTAAAGTTTTTCTTCCCATGTAAATGTTATTACATTTCCTCTAAACTCTACCTCTTTATACCTACCCCATTAGCGTAGATATTATACGTATAGTCCGATCGGGTACTAAAACACGGGTTAAAAAGATAGGCATTAAAAAAATTGTGTTTTTTTCTGTTTTTCTTACACAAAATCATAACTCAACCTTTTGGCCCCAAGAACGAGAAAGATAAGACACAACTTACAATTACGAAGCCAAATATGTGTCGCTTTGTTTAAGATTTTCAATAAAATATTGTGGGGTTGTTTTTTCATCTCTATAGTCATACTTAACAAACCAGAGGAAAAAAAAAATTCATTATTTGAAGTATTTAAACTTGCTCTAACAAATATTTACCACTCTCAACTGGGGCTGTGCTGTCCAAGGTGTTAGATTCACATTGCACTTGAGGTCAATAAGCTACCCTAACCGCTTTTGGTATAGGGTGAAGTAGAACCAGCAGTGAAATAAACAACTACTTTGGTTCCTCAGGGTTCCATAGCTGCACAAATGGCGAGCTATCCTGTATTTCTTTCTTTATGATAGTTAATAATAAACAACAACTTTGGTTCCTCAGGGTTCCATAGCTGCACAAATGGCGAGCTATCCTGTATTTTTTTTCTTTATGATAGTTAATAATAAACAACAACTTTGGTTCCTCAGGGTTCCATAGCTGCACAAATGGCGAGATATCCTGTATTTCTTTCTTTATGATAGTTAATAATAAACAACAACTTTGATTCCTCAGGGTTCCATAGCTGCACAAATAGGTTAAGAGACAGCTACACATAACTCAGGTTCAGAGACAGCTACACATAACTCAGGTTCAGAGACAGCTACACATAACTCAGGTTCAGGACAGCTACACATAACTTAGGTTCAGGACAGCTACACACAGCTCAAGTTCAGGGACAACTACATACATCTCAGGCTCAAGGACAGCTACACACAGCTCAGGTTCAGGGACAGCTGCACACAGCTCCGGTTCAGGGACAGCTAACGCACAGCTCAGGTTCAGGGACAGCTAACGCACAGCTCAGGTTCAGGGACAGCTACACACAGCTCAGGTTCAGGGACAGCTACACATAACGCAGGTTCAGGGACAGCTACACATAACTCAGGTTCAGGGACAGCTACACAAATCTCAGGCTCAAGGACAGCTACACACAGCTCAGGTTCAGGGACAGCTACACACAGCTCAGGTTCAGGGACAACTGCACACAGCTCAGGTTCAGGGACAACTACAAACAGCTCAGGTTCAGGGACAGCTGCACACAGCTCCGGTTCAGGGACAGCTGCACACAGCTCCGGTTCAGGGACAGCTGCACACAGCTCAGGTTCAGGGACAGCTACTCATAACGCAGGTTCAGGGACAGCTACACATAACTCAAGTTCAAGGACAGCTACACATAACTCAGGTTCAGGTACAACTGCAAACAGCTCAGGTTAAAGGACAACTACATACATCTCAGGTTCAGGGACAGCTACACAAAGCTCAGGTTCAGGGACAGCTACACAAAGCTCAGGTTCAGGGACAGCTACACACAGCTCAGGTTCAGGGACAGCTACACAAAGCTCAGGTTCAGGGACAGCTACACACAGCTCAGGTTCAGGGACAGCTACACAAATCTCAGGCTCAAGGACAGCTACACACAGCTCAGGTTCAGGGACAACTACATAAAGCTCAGGTTCAGGGACAGCTAACACACAGCTCAGGTTCAGGGACTGCTACACACAGCTCAGGTTCAGGGACAACTACATAAATCTCAGGTTCAGGGACAGCTACACAAATCTCAGGCTCAAGGACAGCTACACACAGCTCAGGTTAAGAGACAGCTACACACAGCTCAGGTTCAGGGACAACTACATACGTCTCAGGTTCAAGGACAGCTACACAAATCTCAGGCTCAAGGACAGTTACACACAGCTCAGGTTCAGGGACAGCTTCACACAGCTCAGTTTCAGGGACAGCTACGCACAGCTCAGGTTCAGGGACAGCTGCATACAGCTCAGCTTCAGGGACAGCTACAAACAGCTCAGGTTCAGGGACAGCTGCACACAGCTCAGGTTCAGGGACAGCTAACGCACAGCTCAGGTTCAGGGACAGCTACACATAACTCAGGCTTAGGGACAGCTACACATAACTCAGGTTCAGGGACAGATACACATAACTCAGGTTCAGGAACAGCTGCACACAGCTCAGGTTCAGGAACAGCTGCACACAGCTCAGGTTCAGGGACAGCTGCACACGGCTCAGGTTCAGGGACAGCTACACACAGCTCAGATTAAGGGACAGCTTCACACAGCTCAGGTTCAGGGACAGCTACACACAGCTCAGTTTCAGGGACAGCTAACACACAGCTCAGGTTCAGGGACAGCTACACATAACTCAGGTTCAGGGACAGCTACACACAGCTCAGGTTCAGGGACAGCTACACTCAGCTCAGGTTTAGGGACAGATTCACACAGCTCAGGTCCAGGGACAGCTACACACAGCTCAGTTTCAGGGACAGCTACACACAGCTCAGGTTCAGGGACAGCTACACTCAGCTCAGGTTCAGGGACAGCTTCACTCAGCTCAGGTTCAGGGACAACTTCACTCAGCTCAGGTTCAGGGACAGCTACACACAGCTCAGATTCAGGGACAGCTACACACAGCTCAGGTTCGGGGACAGCTACACTCAGCTCAGGTTCAGGGACAACTACACACAGCTCAGGTTCAGGGACAGCTACACACAGCTCAGATTAAGGGACAGCTTCACACAGCTCAGGTTCAGGGACAGCTACACACAGCTCAGTTTCAGGGACAGCTAACACACAGCTCAGGTTCAGGGACAGCTACACATAACTCAGGTTCAGGGACAGCTACACATAACTCAGGTTCAGGGACAGCTACATATAGCTCAGGTTCAGGGACAGCTTCACACAGCTCAGGTTCAGGGGCAACTACACCCAACTCAGGTTCAGGAACAGCTGCACACAGCTGAGGTTCAGGGACAACTAAATACATCATTTCCATCTTTTTTCTTGGCCGGTGGCCGAAACAAACCAAATTACTCCAGAACATAAAAATGCTTTATTGTAAAAAGTGTTGACAACCATAAATTACGAATGGGGACTCTGAAAATTGGCACACTTACTGGAGGAGATTGTGGACAGGATGGAGTAGAGGAGATTGTGGAAAGGATAAAGTAGAGGAGATTGTGGACAGGATACAGTAGAGGAGATTGTGGACAGGATGGAGTAGAGGAGATTGTGGACAGGATGTAGTAGAGGAGATTGTGGACAGGATGGAGTAGAGGAGATTGTGGACAGGATGGAGTAGAGGAGATTGTGGACAGGATGTAGTAGAGGAGATTGTGGACAGGATGGAGTAGAGGAGATTGTGGACAGGTTGGAGTAGAGGAGATTGTGATAGAATGGAGTAGAGGAGATTGTGGATAGAATGGAGTAGAGGAGATTGTGGATAGAATGGAGTAGAGGAGATTGTGGATAGAATGGAGTAGAGGAGATTGTGGACAGGATGGAGTAGAGGAGATTGTGGACATGATGGAGTAGAGGAGATTGTGGACAGGATGGAGTAGAGGAGATTGTGGACAGGAAGGAATACAGGAGATTGTGGACAGGAGGGAGTACAGGAGATTGTGGACAGGATAGAGTAGAGGATATTGTGGACAAGATGGAGTAGAGGAGATTGTGGGCAGGAAGGAGTAGAGGAGGTTGTGGACAGGTTGGAGTAGAGGAGATTGTGGACAGAATGGAGTAGAGGAGATTGTGGACAGGATGGAGTAGAGGATATTGTGGACAGGATAAAGTAGAGGAGATTGTGCACATGATGGAGTAGAGTAGATTGTGGACAGGATGGAGTAGAGGATATTGAGGACAGGATGGAGTAGAGGAGATTGTGGACAGGATGGAGTAGAGGAGATTGTGGACAGGATGGAGTAGAGGGGATTGTAGACATGATGGAGTAGAGGAGATTGTGGACATGATGGAGTAGAGGAGATTGTGGACAGGATGGAGTAGAGGAGATTGTGGACAGGATGGAGTAGAGGAGATTGTGGACAGGATGGTGTAGAGGAGATTGTGGATAGGATGGTGTAGAGGAGATTGTGGATAGAATGGAGTAGAGGAGATTGTGGACAGGATGTAGTAGAGGAGATTGTGGACAGGATGTAGTAGAGGAGATTGTGGACAGGATGGAGTAGAGGAGATTGTGGACAGGACGGTGTAGAGGAGATTGTGGACAGGACGGTGTAGAGGAGATTGTGGACAGGATAAAGTAGAGGAGATTGTGGACAGGTTGGAGGAGAGGAGATTGTGGACATGATGGTGTAGAGGAGATTGTGGACAGGATAAAGTAGAGGAGATTGTGGACAGGTTGGAGGAGAAGAGATTGTGGACAGGATGGAGCAGAGATTGTGGACAGGATGGAGTAGAGGAGATTGTGGACAGGATAAAGTAGAGGAGATTGTGGACAGGATAAAGTAGAGGAGATTGTGGACAGGATAAAGTAGAGGAGATTGTGGACAGGTTGGAGGAGAGGAGATTGTGGACAGGTTGGAGGAGAGGAGATTGTGGACAGGTTGGATGAGAGGAGATTGTGGACAGGATGGAGTAGAGGAGATTGTGGACAGGATGGAGTAGAGGAGATTGTGGACAGGATAAAGTAGAGGAGATTGTGGACAGTATGGAGTAGAGGAGATTGTGGACATGATGGAGTAGAGGAGATAGTGGACAGGATGTAGTAGAGGAGATTGTGTACAGGATACAGTAGAGGAGATTGTGGACAGTATGGAGTAGAGGAGATTGTGGACAGGATAAAGTAGAGGAGACTGTGGACAGGATAAAGTAGAGGAGATTGTGGACAGGATAAAATAGAGGAGATTGTGGACAGGATAAAGTAGAGGAGATTGTTGACAGGATGGAGTAGAGGAGATTGTGGACAGGATGGAGCAGAGGAGATTGTGGACAGGATGGAGTAGAGTAGATTGTGGACATGATGGAGTAGAAGATATTGTGGACAGGATGGAGTAGAGGATATTGTGGACAGGATGGAGTAGAGGATATTGTGGACAGGATAAAGTAGAGGAGATTGTGGACAGGATGGAGTAGAGGATATTGAGGACAGGATGGAGTAGAGGATATTGTGGACAGGATGGAGTAGAGGATATTGTGGACAGGATGGAGTAGAGGATTTTGTGGATAGGATGGAGTAGAGGAGAGCTGATGTTTTGGGCCAGAGCGAGGCTATGTGGGGAGGGGATGGCATGAAGGGGGGAAATGTTCACCTACAATATGTAAATGATGGCTGATATCTAGTGTGGAACTACTTGCTAGCCGAGCAGTGAGTGTACTCCTATAAGGAGGGAATATTAAGATATATTGACAATATTACATGCGCTATTCAAGTAGTAAATGTGTTTTCGAGTTTATCAAGAAGGGGTTTAATATCACCACCTCGGAGCAGTATAGTAACTAGTGTTTCTAGTTTATAATGATCCAGTTGTTTCTCTTCGGCTGTTTGGTTTAAAGAAGTTTGTGTCTGGTTGGAAGAAGGGTGCTTTTCGCGTATTTGTCCGCATGATAGGTCGTCACTGGGGATGGCTGTTCTTCTCTTTGCTTTGACCTCCCCCCGACACCGACTTTGATTCAAGGGAAAAGGGAAGGTAATTTAGATGTTGTGCAGTGACAGTTGCCACTGTTTATAACTACACTGGAAGGAAGTGTGAGGCTCTAACCTAGGAAAGGAGGGAGAAAAGGTGAATGATTCAAAGCTACATGTAACTTGTTGTTCTTGAGGGACCTCCTGTGAAAGCTCCGGGGATCGTCCCGGAGAAGGTATAGGGGTGTACGTGACGAATGAGAAGGGATGAAGCAAGGGAGGTTGCGAGCTTGGGTGTGAGAGAACTATGACTTAAAGGTGGATGTATGGCCTTGAAGATAGGTGGGTGTCTGATCTTGAAGATAGGTGGGTGTATGGTTTCCCTAACGGCTCTGTCCTTTCCTTCTGCCTTTGTATGCCTTGATCTGGCACATCGAAATGTGAGAGTATTTCTGACACCCGAATGGCTCTTGAGGATAATTGTCCTACACAGATGACTGAATGTTTCTTGAGAGGCAGTTCCTAAGGGTTGGTTGGGAACTTGACAGTGACTGAACTGCTGGACGATCGAATAGTTCTCAAGCGTCCGTAACACAGTCATAATTTGATCGGGAGTGGTTTTTTAATTACATCAATATAATAATTGATCTACCTTTGATCCCTTTTCCGCTATATTTAACAAATTACTAAATATTAAGCTAATATAGGAACATATTTATCAACCGGTGGGTTGAGAACAACTCTCTGTGCGGTACCTTATTAGGACTAACATTTTTATAACGATATTATTAGTATCATATTTTCTATAATGTGCATTATTTCTTGTCATTCACATCTTTATGTGAATATATTGCGAGGTCTGCTATCTACTTAGGACACCGATCACGGGGGCTCGCTCATTTTAACTCCCCGAAACTATTTTGTTTGTCGGTTATCTTAACTTGGTGTCGCACAGTAAGGTTACCGGCTGAAATATGGATTCATTGTACTTCTGCTTGTGCCCGGTCAGTATTGATAATATTTCCAAGCTAGTGGCTGAAGCACAGTGATAAGTGGTATTGAACATTTTAAAATGGGTCAATGGTATCAGTGAACATGTTCCAGGCTGATCAAGATCAAGGAGTGGGTGGACAAGAACGATCCTGGGGCCACCATCATCCCCTTTTCCGGTGCCTTCGAAAACAAGTGGGCAGACATGAATGACGACGAAAAGAAAAGGTTCCAGGAAGAGGTCAAGGCGACAAGGTGAGTCCCCCTGAATGTCTGCATCTGATTGCCATTTGGTCACTTGTACATCAGATCATTACTTGTGTCGAGACGTTCCAACATGTTTCTAATCGATATTTATTGGTTTATTCCAAATCAAATGACAACGAGATAGAATTGAGCGCCGAGCACCGCAGGATACATCTGTGACTATTGATCGGTTTATTAATTTTAAATGTTAATTTGTCTGGATAGGTGTATATCTTATATTTTCAAATTTACTTTCATATTTTAAAATCTGCTTAAAATACTACACTTTAATCTTACATTTGTTATGTTTGTCCATTTTTATTTGCTTCTTTCAAAGTATATCATACTTAAGACCCATATAATTATTATATGTCTATGATGAATGGATCTTATCATTTTGGTTTACATAAAACAAATGAATCATATTTTTATTACAGCTAAAGATGGTTCACCTTTTAATACTAAATTTTGAATAAACCACTCTACGATAATTGCGTGTATATTAATGAGTTTTGAACAGTAGTAGATACTGAAAGATTGTATTATGCTATCGAAATATCCCTTTGTAAAACAATTACTTTAATTAGTTTTTAAGTTATGAGGTGTCGCCTCGTTCTTCAGTGCAGTAGACCATTAATCTAAAAGTTGCACAAATTCCTTTTCTATTCAGAACCCATCAAAATGTCGACAAGTCCTCTACAACTGCTATTAATTACTTGATTTAATTATGAATTTGGATCATATAGGCCAGATTGGCTTCGAATAAATATTGATGTTTCTTGAAATAGCTGACATCGGTGGTCTTGGAGTAAAGTGCTCGCTCATGGGTTCGAACCCAGCCTCGGTCGACGGCTATTTCTTGAGTGCACAACTTCCTTCGGAGGGTACATGAATCCGTTGCTCCCACGTTAATTGTGGCGTGCAAAATAACCCTGGAGCGTGTGTGAAAATATCTCTCCGGCAAAATAACCCTGGAGCGTGTGTGAAAATCTTTCTCGGCAAAATAACCCTGGAGCGTGTGTGAAAATATCTCTCCGGCAAAATAACCCTGGAGCGTGTGTGAAAATATCTTTCCGGCGAAATAACCCTGGAGCGTGTGTGAAAATATCTTTCCGGCAAAATAACCCTGGAGAGTGTGTGAAAATATATTTCCGGCAAAATAACCCTGGAGTAGAGATGGGCGATATATCACTGACTGTGATTTTTTCACCGATACCATTTGATCACTGATACTCCCAGTTACTCGATCCCAAAAGTATCGGTGATTGAGATATCAGTGATACTTGAAATACTCGAAATACTTGAAATACTCACAATACTCGTAATACTCGAGCTACGGAGCTAGTATTGCTTCTTTTTCTAGACACTCGAATAAATACTCGCTTCACGGCCTTTGTTATTCTTTTATTTTTTATTTTCTACCAACTAATTGAGAATCGACCTTATTGACTGGCATGTTTTACGTGTTATTTCTATTTAAAACACTTGATCTCTTAGAGCTCATTTATCAAAAACAGTATAAGATTGCTACGTAAAAATGACTTTAATAGTTTAAATGTTTCCTTCACATGCATTTTCAATACAAAACATTTGTTGTTAAGAGCAAAATACAAAAGCAAGCTTAGCTTACTAAGCAAATCACATTTCGGATTCTTTTTAAAAGTAGGCTACGAAAAAAAATCATTTCTTTTTTTCGGTGATCCTATCCCCAAAATCGTAAATAATGAATTAAAATAAGTAACAAAATAGAAAAAATAGAAATAAACCTTAATATATTATTTACAATGCGTTGATGATCCTCATCATCCTATAGTCTAATCTAAAGTGTGTTTATATAATAATTGATTAAATATTTTCTAGCATCTTATAGGTTTATTTGCTTCTAATAGATGTATAGCTCATCTACTATTATATGTACGGTATTTAAAATAAAATAACACTACAATAATATAATATATGACCTGCTTTCCAAACGTTTTCTAAACAAATCACCATTATGTTATGTTCATTTTTAATCTCACATAAATTTTAATTGTAGTGAAATAGATCACTAAATAAATTACACAATTACAAGAGTTTCTCATAGTACGTAAAATAAGTTAATATTGGTATTCAAGTTTAACATAATGTTTGTTGGACCACTAATTTTGCCCAAATTACATAACATTTCACTATAAAATACTAAATAACATATTTTATTTCTCTATTTTTCAATTGTATTAAACTTCTTAAAACGCATACTTTTGTATTGACTGTACATTAGTCAGGCAACACGAAACCCGGAGATTAGGTAGCTGTATGTCAATAATGTCAATGTCAGTGCCGAGTTCCGACAGAAAGAGCTTATGTTAAGTCTTTAAGTATCGAATTCCATTGCAAGCCGCCAAACTTCCACGTAATTAGTTCTCCTTTCAAGTTCCAACCGACAACCGAATGTCATGGGATTATTCGAGTAAATAGTAAATTACCCAGTACTCAGAAATACTCCATACTCCTACTCGATTGTACGCGCCTACTCGGACAGCAGCTAAATACTAACAGTGGAAAATCACTGGTATAAATCACCGATATTTTAAAATCACAGTCACTGTATTCACTGATATCGTAAAATCACTGTTTTTCCCATCTCTACCCTGGAGCGTGTGTGAAAATATCTTTCCCGGCAAAATAACCCTGGAGCGTGTGTGAAAATATCTTTACCGGCAAAATAACCCTGGAGCGTGTGTGAAAATATCTTTCCGGCAAAATCGATAAGCCCTTTCGCTCTCGCTCATAGAAATTCTCATTTGCTGATACAATCAGTTGTTTCAGAAAGTGCACGTTAAATACCCCAAATAAATATTTTAAAATACGTTTCAAAAAACCTTTGTCCAGAACAAATTCAAGTTCAATGTAAATTCTAAACCCAATTGAAACAATAAGAATCATTTTATTACCATAGTAATTATATACTAGTTTTTTCCCATGGCCTCGATCACGTTAATGTCCGTTTTAAAAAGCCATGTCTATTCAAATAGTAATGTTTATAATCCCAGAGTGTCTAATTTCTCATAAGCAGAGCATACATCACGAAAATTAATATCAGTTGGAGATTATTGTGACGAAAACTCTATGATTAAAGTTTGCAGACTCTTTGCCTGTAGGCGGGTTTAATTAAACAGTTTAGGTGGGTTCAGATTACGCGGAAAAACTACGGGAACGCCCACTTTTAATTTAAGAGCGTGAATGGATTGAGTGGATTCAAAAATTCTACACGGTAGTGGACAGTCTTCGGCTGATCCATGTAGCTGACATGTAGGTTCGGGTCGGTGTTTCGAAATGGTCTAAAATCTAGTCGTTGATTTTACTTTCTCTCGACATCTCGGAGAGAGATATTGTGATCGCGAAAAAAAATTGAACTCGGGATTTTGATAGATGTCGACATTTCATGACCCGATGGGAAATTTTACAATTTTAATCATTTCTTCCCAACTTTTGCATCAGCTTATCATTGTAAAGTTGTATTAAAGAAAAAAAACACTTTATTTGGATATCTTTTTTTAGGAAAACAATAGTTTCTGAGCTTTAAGATAATATATTATATAGATTTTTTAATTCAGGTCTTTGAAAATGAATCTGATTCTTATGCTCTTTGGTAGACAAAGATGTTTCTCTTTTCTCAATTCTGTGACAGTGATCCTAGTTCCTAAGTAAAGTGTGTATTACTTCATTTATGATCTTTGGTGTAGTGTTTCTACAACAATGTGTAATATACGTACTATTTAGTTTGACAAATCTTACGAGCCTTTAGTAAATGTTTCCTTTAAGATAAAATCTGAAGAAAGTCTGTGCGGTGCGCCGTACAATTTATTCGGAGCTAGAATGGATCACGCCCTGAACCACTAAAGAGGCTTATTTTGCAGAATATTTATATTGGAATGAATAAAGTTGGCTAATTCCTCTATATATTGGTCAATGATGCGTAACTTAGGGTTGTACAAAGATATCTTGCCTTCGCTCTCCGCCAAGTTTCAGTAATATAATATCTGCAAATATCACACACATCATTGCATCCCCACGGGCGTGTATGCGTGTTGGTTGACAGGGAAAGTTCCTCGATGTCAGAGAATTTTGAAGATATTTTCAAGCAGGCTCTAATGCCTCTTGAAATGGCCGGGAGAGTTTGTCGAAAGGCTCTTGATGCCTCCCATGATTACATTATTGTTTCTGATATCTCAAGAGTCCTATCTAGAGGTCCTATGGGGCCTCGAACTCTCGTCCCAGACAATGAGAGGGCACTTTGAATAGTGACAACTGTTCTGAAATGTTTCACACGGCGACTTGGTTGATACAAATATGCAACGGTAGTTTAAATGTCGAGATTTCTGCTCTACCCCTTCTAACAACGTGGCTGCCAGGCCCGATGAAACCAGTGCAAGGCCTCGGACCTGAGCTTAGCCAACAACAAATTAATTAGACAATTATTTCCGTACCTTGTTGTGTACGGTAAGTTGTTTTTGGTTCACTAGAGGCTTTTCCTATTTGAGGTTTGCAATAGAAGTGGCCGGTCGTTTGTAGTCTATCTCAAATAGTATATAATGAATACATAGCTAACTGAATTGCTGGGTAAAGGAAGACCAAAATCTCTTACGGTCTTGTCCCAGAGAGACCTAGCAATTTGGCCGAATATAGTAATCCAGCAGAATGCATATCTTAATCAAAATCTAAACTGTCTACCAATCTCATCGTTGGGATTTTAAATAAAATAACTTATGACTTGCTTTTCTGTTAGCGAGTCAAAGAACAAAAGGATCTGTAACATAACAAAACATTATTAGGATGGAGCGCGATTATTTGAGTGTGGAAGATGAACTACACAAAACGGTTTCTGCTAAAATATTGCTCCAGTGTGAGTCATCTTCCAGTGGTCCCGGCCGTCGTTGTGCAAGCTGATTCTAGACATGCGTGGGCTGCGCAGATCACAGCACGTAAGTTTTCAAATGAAGTTGGGTCTTTGAAAACATGAAGCAGCATTCTCAAATAATAACACACTGTTATGTGGGTGTCCTATATATATAACCCCGTGTTGTCCCTCAACAATAACACCCTGATCACGGCGCTGGAATTTCTTATTATTTCAAGTATAATATGAAGCAGCCTCATTCTAAGTAAGCTTGTTTGAAAAAAGCTCTTCAGCGCAAAATTTGAATAAGATGATTAAGATTGTGTCATGACGGCTGTTCGCGACGTCTGCGGCGTTACTTGTAAAATAGAAATGTTCATTCTCGAGTTGAACAGCTAAATGTATAGTAAATAGAAGGCATTCTTATGTGAACGTAGAAATATTACATCCTTCTTACTTCCTCGGGTAAACTGATGTAGCGTCTCAACTGAAGTTGTTCGCCCTCACTGGTCGAGCTAATATTAGTGCCTTCATTGATGTACTACATATATACTTAATGGACTTGATGGAACTGCACATCTCTACATTACTTTGGGGATCAAAAACTCTCAACAGAACGGGGTTGTAAGGGACCAATAAATGATTGTCTATTTTCAAAGCACTAGAATGGATCGTGGCCGAAAGCCCTACATCGTCGTAATGCCTTTTGCGGTCTTTGGTTATCCATCATCGTCCGTTGACGTAGCATTTTGAAAGCTCGTTGGAAACTTTAACCTTCATGCGACCCGCCTCGGTGACGTAGTTGGCTAACGCGCTTGTCGTGTTGGAGCTCGACTGCTGAGGACGGGGAGATCGAGGTTTGAATCTCGGTCGGGTGAACTGGGGGTGGTTTTTCATAAATGGTTTTCCACTCTCTCTCTCCACGCAAATGCGGGTTCACTTCCTCTAATTCAACCTTCCCAATTCCTAATCCATTAGAGTAGTTAGTATTTAAAGCGTATGACCCGACGCGGTGCTAAATACTATTCATGCACGGAGACGATTGTTTCAAAAGTTCACATGGGCCGTGCTCCATATGTTTGATTACATTTGCTGGGTGCTCCGAACTTCTCACTTCAGATGTATCGGCTGGTATGATTGTTTTCCTCCTGAGGTCATAACAGAATATAGATGTAGGGCTTTCGACGGTGCACATAAAACACGTTGTAGGACCTTTGTCTACCACATTCACGAGTTTTTGAGCTTTCAAATGAAATACTCTAGTTATTGAGTAGAACCTATCCTGTGGAGCGTTTAGTGGAAGTAAATTGTATTTAATTTCCGGTACGATCGAATGCTTTTAAGAAATTATTTAGCTTAGGGGTGTGAAACAATTTTGGAGGTGGCAGAATTTCCTTCAATTTTACAATTCCTTGTTGACAACATAAGCCCCTCGATTCATCCTTGTATTTAAAATGGGCCTTTATTAACTGTCATGGGGTCCAAACAAACTTACTCGTCGTTCCCGCGCCCATTGACATCCTATCTCTTGGCAGATTTACTTTGTATTAAATAGCAAAGATGCTATATTTGTTAGTTACGGTTATAGTTGCATCTAAATATCACAATCTTGAAATTGAAAATTAACTCCTGGACACGGCAATCGAACCCAAGACCTCTGGTTTAGTAAGTCAATGAGCTATCTAGAATTCTTCTTGCACCCAGGGTCATTTTTTCATTCTTGTTTTAAGGCGTAGTCTGTGCGGAAATCGTCAGGTTACTATTTGTGCTCAATTAAGCTCACAAGCTATCAGATAACGCGGGGAGGGCCAATGGACGCTGCCTTTAAATTACCCTTAACATGGGACGAATCCTGGATAGCTCAGTGTTTCGAGTGTTGGCCAAAGGTCCCGGGTTCGAGTCACGTGTCCAGGTGTCATTTTTCAATTTAAGAAACATGATAACACACCACCATTATTAGTTACGAGGTTAGCATCCCAGATTCCAAACCAGAAAGCTGTAATGGAAAGCACAATATACCATTCTTACATTACGTTACACCCTAATTAGCATTAGAATATAGCGTGATGCATATACAATCATTTAGGCTACTATCATCATATTTTCATTTATCAGCTAAACGTGTTCACTTTATTTGATCAGCGAGACAATATATCTTTTTGAGTTTTTTGTTTTCTTTTTCCATTGATTTTTACTATCATTCCTGGTTACACGTTGCTTAATACTGCTAATAGGACAGGGAGGAACGAAGTAGCATTTGGTTTGCTTGAGTGGGTACCTTGACCTCTTTGTCGGCGGAAAACCAGAGCAGATGATCCTGACATTCAGTCCAAGTCAGCAGGTCAGCGCCTCGCCCGGCTGGGCCCTTGGTGTACACCCCCTCCCCCATATCACTCTGCAATATTTACTTACTTTTTGTTCATTTTTAAGGGAAAAAATCAAAATGTTGTTCTTGGGATTTGGCTACAATCTGCCATTAACAACCTTGACTCGTCAATATCCGAGCTAACAGACATAAATGATGATATGTAAATCTCCTCTCATTCCCTTCATTTTGTTCTGTTCAATAAACTTGGGGACACGTGTTGATTTTCAATGGCTTCAACTACAACTACAGCTACAGTTTTTTTTAGATTTTTTTCTTCTAAAATTGGCTCATGAAACCTACAACTTAGAATTAGGTACAGATGCTCTAAAATTCCGTCCCTTAGAGTTGAAATCTTGAAATTGTTTCTCTAGGATGAGGGGGAGGGGGTGCCGCACCCCCGTCACGGGCAGTCTAGTATATTGCGAGAGTGATGCCTGAGACCATGCAACCACTGGAGAAGGAACCTATTAATAGGCTCGTTAGTTGAGACGAGCTTGAGTCGTTCTCTATCTTTGTTTATCTGTTTCACTAACACCACAATTACTAGAAAACATCCATCGTGACCATCTATAAAATATACGTATCCATTAGAAAATTAAGTATATTTATAATTTGGTGTTGCAAAGCATTATGGGTCAATATACATTTGTGCTCTCTTTGTATACTTCCCTGAAACGCCAGCCCTTGGTTCCATAGATCTGTGGTAGCAGGTAGCCGGGGGGGTCGACGCCGGGGAATTGTCCTCCCCCACAAAATAACTCAAATAATAACACCTCTCCTGACCGGGACGAGATTTTGGCTCAGTTTTGTTTTTTTTAGTTCGTAGAACCACGTTAACCCGTTGAATCCAGCGTATTCCCTTCTCGCTAGCTGGTCAGACATAATTAGGGTTCATGATTATTATAATCATCGTCATCTAGAAGACTCGACGAAAGCATTTGTGACTATTGGCCCACACCACCTCCATTTCTCTCAAGGTCGACTTTCGGAACGGTAATAAAAGTTCCCATTTGAGATCTCTAGGCCCGAAACACTCGTAAAACAATGGTATTATATTATTTTGTAGCATTTCATCTGGTAAAGTATAGGATCCCTAGTCCCGAGGATAATTGCGAGGTAATGGCCGACCCTACGAGGCCGCTATTAAAAACAAATAATTCTATTTTGGAGGGTAGACCTTTCTCTTCGGCCCGTCTCACCGTTGTTTGTCGTTAATACGTTCCATCTCGCTATTGTTTGCCGTTAACATCTCTCGTATTTCCTTACATGTCCTACCAACTGATAACATACATCTCGTCTTTCCTCACATGTCCTACCAACTGATAACATACATCTCTTTCCTCACATGTCCTACCAACTGATAACATACATCTCCTCTTTCCTCACATGTCCTACCAACTGATAACATACATCTCTTTCCTCACATGTCCTACCAACTGATAACATACATCTCTTTCCTCACATGTCCTACCAACTGATAACATACATCTCCTGTTTCCTCACATGTCCTACCAACTGATAACAAACATCTCTGTCGTGCCTCTTCACAATCCCTGGTTCAGGCTAGTGGTTTATTTTCCTTTCAATAATAACGAAAGGTTTTTCTAACCATTTAAATTGTATCAGGGAAAATATCAATATTTTAGTTATGTCTTTGCCCGAGGAGCGCAGGCGTGCACAATACAGAATGGATTGAGGAATAGTCTACATATTTCAAGAATAATGAATAATATTTTTATTCGTCAAACAAAAGAAAGTAAATTTCAACTAAACTATCTACTTGTTTTAATCAACAACTAAAGTTAACTTTACAAGTACAAACAACTCGCGTCGGTGGCCATATAGTCAACGCTCTACTCTCGCAGTAGACTAGACTGCTGATGATGGTAGATCGAGGTTCGAATCTTGGTCGGGTGTACTGAGGGTGTTTTTTTTCAAAATGGTTTTCCATTCTTCCTCTACTCAGATGCGGGTATACTTTCTATATACATTACATTCCTAATCCCTAAAGCCACTAGCGTAATTAGTACTTAAGCTTATAACCCGAACGTGTAGTAAGAGGGGGTGCTAACTAATAATAATAATAGTAATAAAATAACGATAGAAAGAGGTTAGGGACCACTAGTAATCAAGCAAACGTCGTTGGTTCGTCAGGATGTATAATTGTCAGGTATGTAATCATTAACATCGATATTATTTATTTATCAACGTCTCTCTCTATATATATTTGTAGTCCCGAGTTCCGAGAACCCAGGAAGGCAGCGAAGTCTAACAATGATCACTGNTATACACATGTAAACCTATAAAATGATATAATTATATGAGATGACCTAAATTGACTAAATCATATTTAGGTTTCTCCATCGTCCTGTTTTATATAATGAGACGTCTTAAATTCCTCATTACGTAATCGCAATTAACCGGCGAAGCCAATTACTGTCCACTGACTGTACAAAATCATGAATGAGTTGAGGTGTTGTCGGTTCGTTGTATTTCCAATTTGTGTTTTTAAATTCCCTAAAGGTTTGTGTGAATTAATTTCCACAAAACACTGAACATTCTATATTGCTCAATCCGCGTTTAACGCGCTCTACATTCAATCGTGTGTTGAGCAGTTGATACAAACTGTAGGCTATATGCCTGACGGTACAATCATTATTGATACAATTCCCGCAGATAAATTTCCAACAAACATTTTTGTAGTCACATCATTTTGTACACAGGATATTTTGTGGTAAATAATTCCCTTTTGTTGCCAGGTTGTATACCTCTATGTAAAATGTGCGTGCTCACTCAACACTGGTCAGAACGATCTAAGCCTATATATAATCGTGACTACTGGGTAATTCTTGCTTTGTGGATTCCCGTTAATGGGAATGTGTAATACCTTGTCTTGGAGTTGCTTTTTATATTTACCTGAATGACATCTCGATAAACCTTTCAACAAAGAAGCAAACATTAATTTAAACAGTGTGTTACACTAAATATCATTGCTGAGGAAACTGCATGTCTAATGGAGAAAAGCTTTATCTTCGCTGTTTCTCATTTAACTGTTGCCAAATCTCCTCGCTCTCGGTTATATCTGAAGGTGGTCTGCTGGGGTAAGAAGGAGCTACCGGCAACCTCGACTAGCCAGCGTTGCAAAACTTGTCTTATATTTAATAGAAGATTGACTTCACGAAAATGAGCAAATGGCAACGCTGTTTCCCAGTAGTAAGCTTGCGGTTCTTTCAGCGATGTTTAAATAACCAATCTAGCTCCATTATTTATGCTGACAAAACCGGCATTTATCAACTCGCCACATTCCAATTTAAGTAAGAATTGGTTTATTACCCAAAAGCAAACGAGAACGTGATATATTTATAAATAAATATAATAATGATGCACCAATTTTTTTTATAACTTCAAAATTCGTTATTTACAGTAAACCTTTCATCAATAGCTTTTAAAAATTGTCTCAACTTTATCGAAACCTTATTTCTCTCGCTTATTTGTTTTACAAACTTTTATCAAGTGGATCTCATCCCTTTCTTACTTGTAGAGAGTGCCGCTTATTTCCTCATCCTACTGCCTTTGCCTCGCTGGATGTTTCTCTAGATCTGTTGCTCTGCTAAGGTTGATTCTTGTTTCAACCTGAATTTATTTTAGCACCTCGAGCACTTACCACACGTACAGATGTGTAGT
>CABFOW010006511.1:21314-31423 GCA_902141385.1 Timema californicum | reverse complement strand
AATTAATTATCTGTAACTTTTGACATTAAACTTTTAAACCTCCATTAAACTTTCAGGTTATATCATGTTGGCTGGCAGGGCGTGGTCGAACCATATTTTAATTTGTTATTGGTCTTCTTCCCATTGGTCTTGAAGATGATGCCGTTGTGCATCGAAACATGTTGAAGAGAAACTAAACATGTTGCAAGGAATGCAGCTTTCAAGGAACAAGGGATTACAAACAATGGAATGGATTCAATTTTACAACTCTTTCATTTATGTTAAAATTATTGATTTATAGAGGTTTTTGTTTTATTCCCATTCAACGTGGAACAATTAACATTTCATGATAAAACTTTATTTTATATCACTGGCTAAAAGGGCAATTAACTAAAATATCACAATTTTTAATAATTTTTAACATGTTTATAATTTCTAGATGTTGGTTAGAGTTTACATCTTTGTTATTATATGTTTATATAAATGATATTGACTTGTAATTGTATTACCAAACTTTTTCATGCACTTATATTTTGATGCCTTTCGGTTCTTACATTGCGTCATATATCTCTATGTTTAGTTATACTATATTGACATAGTTATTAGCTTTACTTAAAATTGAATTATTCTATTAATTATATAATTCTTTCCTTATTAACCATTAATATGGTTTTTTTCAAAATTTGATAATAATGTTAACATAATAAATATTTAATATAAATATAATATCAATATTATAAATATTTATAAGATTAATATTTTTAGTGTTATTCGTATTAAAATTAATACATATACATACACATTAATAATATGTATTTTTCGGTGAAATATCTATAATTTTGATATTATAACTATTAATATTATAAATATTTGATTCTGTAGGCCTACCTCACATGAATGTATAGTTACACTAAATTTCGAACCCATACAACAATTACTTTACCTTAACAATGGTACACGTTTGGACCCTTATCACTCGGGAACTGTAATGATTTTGAATCAATGAATTACTATCTATATTATAACTTATTATACACTTATTAAAATTTTTAATAAAATGTTGATATATAAATGAACTTTAGAAACGGCAGTGGAAATTACGAATTGAAATTTATGTGTCTCTTTGTCTCGGTCAATCCAACGGTGTTGGCATAGCTATTTTTATGTATCTTTGTCTCTGTCAATCCAACGGTGTTGGCATAGCTATTTTTATGTATCTTTGTCTCGGTCAATCCAACGGTGTTGGCATTGCAATTTGTACGTCTCTTTGTCTCGGTCAATCCAACGGTGTTGGCATTGCAATTTGTATGTCTCTTTGTCTCGGTCAATCCAACGGTGTTGGCATAGCTATTTGTACGTCTCTTTGTCTCGGTAAATCTAACGGTGTTGGCATAGCAATTTGTACGTCTCTTTGTCTCGGTCAATCTAACGGTGTTGGCATAGCAATTTGTCTTCTTACCTCACCATTACCCCACCCAATGAGATGGATTTGGTTTTCAAGGAAAGCAAAATAAACAGTTCCTGGCCACTCTTATTAAAGGTATAAATTCACTCTATCAGTAGTGAAAGGTTGGAATAGAATAAGAGGAACTAGTATTACAGCTGGCTGAATGGAGTTCTTTAAATATATATTGGCTCGTTTTAAATAATAAGTAAATAGTCTCGTAATCTTGTCTAAGTATCATTGCATAGTATGATAATGTTTACGTACTTACACAATTATTTATAGTTGCATTATACTCATAAATAATAGATCTTTGTTATGTGAACCATTATATAATGTAGTGCCCTTACATCTCATTTTTCTACTTTTTTAATGGTCCCAGGCTAGGCAAATACAAACAACTAAAGCTTTTAAACATGTGCAAAAGGAAAATATGCTTGAATCATTACATCTATTTTAACTATTAAAATAAGAAAAGTATATTAATGAAGTAAATAGTCGAAACTACTGTTAATGCATTTTAGTGAGGATAATACCTCTTAGATATCATATTCTGAAAATTGAAAAATGACACCTGGACACGGGAATCAAGCTCGGGACTTTCGGCTTAGTACGCCAATGCTCTTACCACTGAGCTATCCAGGATTCGTCCCGAAAAGTATATTGCTTCACAATTATCAAAATTAATCTTATACGTTTTAATGAATCAGATAGCCGAAGCTATCATTATGCATTTTAGTTGAGGATAACACCATCAAGATATAATATTCTGAAAATTGAAAAATTACCCCTGGACACGGGTCCCGGGTTCGATTCCCGTGTCCAGGTGTCATTTTTCAATTTTTCAGAATATTATACATTTCAATTAAGGTCCCATTAAAGTTTAAGGTGAGCTGCATAGTATATAAAAGTGAGCTTTGGTAACTATTAACTCTCCAACGTGTCTTACTACCCGTTTATAATTAGGGTATGAATGAATAAGATAAAATTCATAGAAAATATTTCCCCATTTGCATGAAGGTAAAGTGGGA
The DNA here is from genome assembly GCA_902141385.1 of Timema californicum. Lineage (NCBI taxonomy): Eukaryota > Metazoa > Arthropoda > Insecta > Phasmatodea > Timematidae > Timema > Timema californicum. The sequence goes on along the minus strand of CABFOW010006511.1, from coordinate 28,969 downwards.
AACTATTTATAAAACACACCCTAACTTAGACGGGATTTAATATCCAGCCTTCTTTTCACAGGATATCTAAACTATTTAACCCTGGTATTTAATTCACGTCCCCACTGAGGCGGGTCTTTGATTATTATGGAGAAAATAATGTATTCAACTAGTGTATTAAATAAACTTTTTTTTTTTAATTTTTCAATGTTATATTTCGTGTTTAGGGCTATAAACAGCTTAATCTAATTGATACGGGATTTAGAATATTGTAAAGAGAAAGTGAACCGATATTAGCGTGGAGGGAGGAATAGAAAACAACAGCGACAAATTAAATATATTAAGAACCAGTTTTATTTCACCTGACTTGTATGCTAACCCTGACTTTCCTATTAAAGGCCGACAAGTACAATGCCAGTATTACTCCTTAGATTACTTTACCACTGGTTTGGGCTACACTGCTAACTAGTCGTTTTTTTATAATGGCGTAAGGGAGTGATAATGTCAGACCATCAATAGAAACTCTCACAGTTTAACAGGATGAGGTTCGACAATCCAATCAAGGTGAGTTCGACGCCTTATACCCCTTGGTATCCAGTGTACTTACTATATTATGATGTTTTTTTTTCTCAATTAGTTAAAATATAAAATACAACGAGATGTGTCTAAAAATACTATATTAACTTCACTTTAAATATTTTAAAATATGCTTACCCCACTTTTCAATTGTTACACTTCAACGCGGATGACTTTTTTTCCCCCCCATTTTTAGATACAAGGTTTATTTTATTTTAAGTTAGTAATTTGTTCATATATCATATACTTGCCTTTCGACAGCTCTTTTCAAGGTAGAACAACAAATACAATCAAAATAACTAAAATGTTAAGCCAAACGTTTTTTCAAAGCACCTAAGGAGAGGTAGATTAAAATTTCTGATTTAAAATAAGAAACAATATTTTTAAGTCTAAAAACTTTTGGAATATCTTCTTTGCTCTCTTGCCGGTGACCTGGTGGTCTAGGGGTAAGGTGTCAGACTTCTGTGCTGGCGGCCGGGGTTCAATCCTCGGTCCCGGCAAAGATTTATCTGATTACCAAGCCCTTCCTTCACCTCTGACAAGACATCTTGTGAATGTGGGGAATGCCAGGCCTCCACCGTGGTTCGGATTCCACGTTAAACTGTAGGTCCTCCATTTCATCTCACAATCACCCTTACATTACACATTAGCGTAAGTGCGTATAACCCGAACGGGTAGTAAGACGCGGTGCTAATAGTAATAATAATAATAATAATAATATTTCTGTGCGATCTTCACTTTTAGAACTGTACGTGGAAAAGCCAGTACAGTTATTAACTGGTATACGTTGCTCATGCTATTCCTACAAATGGCAGTATACTACCATTATATGAATTATCAAACGTCTGTTTATAAATTGAATTTTCGAAGATAAATACTTAACTAAAATTTTGTATAAAATATATTTAAAAATAAAAATACCACACACCTGGGAGATATAACTATATTTTTCAAGATTAATATATGCAAGACTAAATTCCAAATCAATTCCACCAAACCAATTATTTAATTTATAGCATATGATCAACTAAGAGAGCACTAAATATAAAATAGGCCTATATTCTAAGAAAAGTCAAGTAAAAATAGTCATTATGTCCCTAAGTGAAGTAGTGAATAGAAAATAGCACTAAGATGATAATATTACACTGTTCCTTGTAAAAATCAATTCATAATAGTCTACCAAACAAAATTCTACAATTGCTCTTTGCAGTAAGATCCACTGCTAGTTCTTTTGAACCCCACCAAGATTGCTAGTAAGACCAAAGTCCCCCCGAATTAAAAATGGGCTTACCCCCCGGCAGAAACTTTTTTGATTTCTGACTGTAATAAATACAATCAACTAATAATATATTATTTAAGAAAAGAATTGGTTTGAGATAATTTAATTATAAACAGTATTTGAAATATTATTTTATGGCTCTACAATTTGCATCAGAGGGCACGTTTAGTAAATTTAGAGCTTCTCTAGTTTGGTTTTCCGAAATCGGAAAGGTCTGGTTTGATTACTAGCCACTTGATTATGGTTTATTTTTAATTCTAAATGGACATCCACTTTCATTACAAGCAAGTTCTGGTCTATTTCTTCAAAATTCTAACTTTATTTTCCCCGTTACATTGGTGTAATTGAAATGCATATACTTAGGACGAATGCTGCAAATAAGATATGTAGTTTAAATTATTATTATTATTATTAGCATCGCGTCTTACTAACCGTTCGGGTTATACGCACTTACGCTAATGTGTAATGGTAGGGTGATTGTGAGATGAAATGGAGGACCTACAGTTTAACGTGGAATCCGAACCACGGTGGAGGCCTGGCATTCCCCACATTCACAAGTTGTCTTGTCAGAGGTGAAGGAAGGGTTTGGTAATCAGATAAATCTGTGCCGGGACCGAGGATTGAACCCCGGCCGGTAATTTAAATTAAATCACTAAAGTGCAAACTCTTATCCGTGTTATTAGTGTTATTTGAAAATTGCTATGAATAATTCTACTGGAATAAGTTTGTATAGGATATAATTATTTTTAAGATTTTAGGCTATTCACACGCAATCTATACTTATATGCATTTAGTAGTTTTGGGCTGAAAAGGCATAAATAGTCTCTGAATAAATTAATTCAAAGAAATAGCAATAAAAAGTGCTCCGTTTTGATTAAAACAACAATATCCAACACAAAATTTAAATAAATAAATATTTTGCTAGAATCAACAATAGTAATGTTAAATAATATTATAATCTGTTTAAAAACAGAGGAAGATCAAATACACGTTAAAACGATAAGTGTTACATTATTTTTTTTCATTTAATAGAATTCATTTACTTGGCAACTTTATAGTCTACTTTCAAGCCGTCTTAAAGAGAAACAATGTCTTTTGAGCCAACGAGGCCATCGCTGTGTGTTTCATAAATAGTGTTTTGCAGCCAAATCAATTGAGTCCATACTGCATTTAAATGTGCTCCTTTTTTACCGAGTCCAAACCGAATGGTTAGCAGGAAGCGATCCTAACAAAAAAAGGTTCAATGCAAGTTATTTCAAATCCCCAATTTGGGGTTCGGGTTCTTTCTTGGGTAAACGATGAACACACCCCAAGAATGGTGCCACAAAAGTAAACTTTACCGTTTTTACACTGCTGTATTCAAATTTTGACCACTTTATTATGATAAATTATGTAGTGCACATTTCAATAACACTATAGAACATTAAATTAGAGTTACATTATAACAGCCTAGTAGTTGTATGTTAACCAAACTCATTAATATTATTTTTGTATCACTCATGCACTCTATTTTTTTTTTACCATGTGTCGCTTTTGAATTTTAGTTAAACTTTAAACCTACTAGGGATATCGTATAGTATGGCTTACATGAAGACTTTTATTGTGCATATAGCCCAGATGGGTAGTTTGACTTTGATTCGATTTAAAATGTCTTTGATTGGAGAGTCTACCATTGTTTTCTTAACTGGGAATTTACTCAGTTTATTTATACTAGTAGTTTACATGATCAATTGCCTGCAGACAAACTAAAGCGACAATGTAATCTTATCGTGTTCGCTTAGCTATTATCTTTAGTTTAAGTTTTTATAAATAGTCCCTTATGTAGCCTACTTATGGACCTTTAGAAACAACACTATTATATTTCAAAGGTCAATATCAAAAACATTGATTCATTTAGCTATAATTTTGTAGTAATGATAACATTTTATTTGTTGAATTTAACCTTTCAACTAACATCCTTTACGTAAATTACATGTTGACATGCCTTCATTAATTCATTTTACCAGAAACTGTCCGTAGCATAGAATTCAGCAAGAAAATATCTAGGACAATTAATCTAATTAAAATATATTAAAATATTTATTATAATGTATTAGTTAGAACATCAAAAAAACCATTTAGATGTTCAAACTAATATTTTTTAAAACCCATCTGCTCTCTTTTATCTCTGTGTAAGATAGCTTTTTTATAAAAAAATATCCTTATTTGTTATTTACTATAAGTTATTTGTCTTAAAAAAAACGAACATATTTAACACAAAATTCACAAACGAACCTAAAATAAAACAAAACTAGCATAAATCGTCAAAATTTAACTCCAGAAATTTAATTTTAGGTTATACGCATGCTCCCTATTTACAGGGGGGTGTTTTTCAAGCGCAATTAGGAGAAATGTTGAATGTATAACGCACCCAATCATAATTGATAGCTAATTATAGTTCGTTTTCAATAGTGTATTCTGAAAATTAAATGTAGTTTTCAATATATTTCTAAGAAACACCTACATATACCAAATATTTTTGTTCTTGTTTATTTATAAGTGTTTTTTTAACTTTGGAAAACGATTTTAACATCCCCATTCTGAAAGGGGTGGTTATATTAGAACATGTATGTACTCCTTATCACTATTTTGACACCTTATATAAATCAGCGACTTCTCAGGAGTGGGAAACTCACCTGTCATGTCAGGGTTCGTCATCCACTTTTCTTAGGAGCCAACACACATTGCAAACTCCTCTAACCCCACATGGCTATGTATTTTGAGCGTAGCCACGCACAAAACATGCGCAGCGGGGAATTTAGTTACCTATGGTCCCGTGTCTGCCATCGACTCTGTCATCCCCAGACATCTGGGAAAAACACCCCACCTTGGCCAACTTCCCTCCATGAAAGGAGTTGACTCCTCCTTCTATGAGTGCTGGACTCTCACGTAGGTGGGCTAACCCCTCGGAGGAGGTCATGCGTCAAACTGAAAGGCCTGGTGAAGACCTCGTGGAGTTGGCCTGACCAGTTTTCCTGGAAGGTACAAGCTACTAAATGCTTGGTGTATGGCGACTAGGAGGTGCTTACCTCCCCTAATTCACTCCCACACAGAGGGATTGACAGATACTAAACCACCCTCTGGGTAAACCCTAAGGACATTGCTCGAGAGCCACCTAAAAAGGCACTCTTTCAGGATTACCAGACAAATATTTATATCTATTTAGCACCACGTCTTACTACCCGTTCGGGTTATACGCTTTAAGTACTAATTACTCTAATGTATTAGGAATTGGGAAGGTTGAATTAGATGAAGTGAACCCGCATTTGCGTGGAGGGTGAGTGGAAAACCATTTAGGAAAAACCGCCCCCAGTTCCCTCGACCGAGATTCGAACCTTGATCTCCCCGTCCTCAGCAGTCGGGCTCAACACGACAAGCGCGTTAGCCAACTACGCCACCGAGGCGGGTATTATTACCAGACAAAGAGAATCCCTCAGGTAGAGAGAGGAAGCCTCTGGTCCTGTCCGAGTCAAGACAGTCACTACGAGGGCGAGCACACCTCAAACCCTGAGAGCTTCCAACCCTCAACCCAGCACTACCTCCACTTATATCAGGACATGAATTATGAATAAACTTAATTCTAAAACCCGGTCTCACTGTCAAAGAGGAAAGGAAACTACGATTTCACAAATAATGCATTTTGCACCATTAAAATAATAGTAGCGGGGATATTTAGTTCAATAGACAGACGCGCTACCGACATTCCAAAACTATCCTTATAGCATAAATAAAGTAGTTAGGGTAGAAATCTGAACAGAACTTTATACCTTCATTTAAAAATATTCTGATAAAACACCGTGATGCCCCTGACAAATAGGCCTATTAGAGAACATCTCGGATAAATAATCATATATATATGTACATAAAATTTTTCTAAGTTATTGAAGCATAGCCTACTATTTTTTCATATTGGCAAAACAAAGTTATTTTGTTTTAAAACAGCAAAAATACGTACCTTAACTCGCGCTACATTCTTCTTACCCACCTTAAACATAGGCCCCTCAATTGGGAGAGCACTCTCTATTTTCTTGTTTTCTTAAAATAACCTTCGTATCCTCAAGTATCGCTCCCTCCTCTCCCCTTCAAATACCAGACATGCATCTTACGACGTAACTGTTACTATCTACCACAAATATCATTGCGAAGGTCATGGAACAACAATGTTGGGGGAAAAAAGTGATAGATACAAAGCTTGTAAACAGTAAAAGGCATAATTGTATTAATCTCGAGTTGATAATGAGACTGTCTACCATTAATTCACACAACAGTGAAATCGTTTGGTGGAAGATAATACAGGGTGGCCCACGGAAAAGTAGCCCGCCTTCTTTATCCAGAAGGAGCCTCAATCTGAATTAGAGGAGGCCAATCTCCCTCCACCCATATTGTGACATGAAGAATGAGTCAATAAAGCTTTATACAAGCAGTTCACTAGATCATTCTTCATGTCACAATATGGGTGGAGGGAGATTGGCCTCCTCTAATTCAGAGTGAGGCACCTGCGGGGCAAAAGAGGCAGGCTACTTTTACGTGGGCCACCCTGTATTTTGTGATTGTTGTTAACATGGTATGTTATAATATTACCTGAGAAAATCACGGTGACAGGGAGGTATGGGCTCGAATCTTGGCTGGTTGTAGTGAGGTAGGCTGTCCTTACTGTTTCCTACTTTCCCTTACAGACTCCACATATCAAAGGGTAAGGGGCGAAGATAGTAGAATTTAAAAGCAATGTAGGCCTACCTGAATGCATTTGAGGTAGAGTGTTAAAGCATTTAGAAAAAAACTAGCATCGGCAGGTATTAGAGCCCCAGCCCCTTCTCTTCGTTGGCAAATGAGACTAGATGAGTTTGCCACCTATCTCACGTGTTCACTGACGTAGGCATTAAATAATAAGTTATGTGGATAACAAGGACAAGTAGAAGGTATTATTGTGGGGTGCTAGTGAGCGTGAGCTTAGGGCAGTATTTTTGCACTTTTTATAGCACAAACATCTTTTGGCCAAAATAAATCAAATATTTCTTCAATAGAAACATAGAGTTTAGTTTTCTGCACATGCTAATCTCAACAGTTGTTGAATATTTGTCATGAGCATGTCAGTATTTGGTGACAAATTTTTTTTTTTATTTATAAATTTTTGTCACCTAATTCTGTCATGCTCTTGACATTTATTCAACAACTGTTGAGATTAGCATGTGCAGAAAACTAAACTCTATGTTTCTATTGAAGAAATATTTGATTTATTTTGGCCAAAACATGTTTGTGCTATAAATACTACAAAAATACTGCCCTAAGCTCACACTCACTAGCATTCCACCTTAAGAAGCAAAGCTTGAAAATAAAAGTAAGATAATTTATAGTGTATGGTCCAAAAAAATCGCTTGGTCATTAGAGTTATTGAAAGGTGATCTAAAGATCAAAGGTTAAACTTTCTCGTCCATAAACCTATCTTAATTGAAACTCGTTTACCTACTTGGTTAGGAGCCATGGGTTCGATTCCTGAAACGTATGAAAAAAATATAATTGAGGAAGTTGTAACCCCTTCTTTCACAAGGCTGTACCGACCGCTGGAGGGTTTGAGTGCTGTGTTTGCTCTTGATTAGAAGTTAGTTTTAAGGTCGGGTAAGTTCATAAAGTGCACGTTAAATACCACAAAACATTGTGATATTAGAAGTGCATATTTAACAGTCATATAAAATAAAATTAAAACATTTAAGTAAACAAAATAGTGGTAACGAAAATAGATTCGTTGTTTCTAATAAAATGTACTATCTAAATACATATTTTC
>CABFOW010006511.1:0-13389 GCA_902141385.1 Timema californicum | reverse complement strand
TCGGTTATTAGGCTCGTCATCCTTGTTTTCAAGTGACGCTCTCTTTACCAGTGGCTCGGTTATTAGGCTCGTCATCCTTGTTTTCAAGTGACGCTCTCTTTACCAGTGGACCGGTTATTAGGCTCGTCATTCTTGTTTTCAACTATCTCCTCATATTGTTAACAAGAGAACATAATAACTAAATACCAAGTTCAATTCATGGGATGATAGCAATAAATCTCAATATTAAGGACATTAATTAATTTTAAAATCTTCCAATTATTATTTTCATAGCGTGGTCTATAACAAAATAACATTATAGATCTGATTGTGTTTAACTAAATTGAGGAACAGACAAGTTTAAATCGATTAAGAAGACCAAGATTTCCTGACTATTTTGGATCAGGCTCTGAAATATAGAATCCCAATATGAAAATATTAGCTAACCTTCACCTATTTTGAAAAAAAAAATATTTTCATCTAAAACGACAAATCATAAAATATGAATTAATATTGTATGAGATTTTTGTAGAAATGTATTTTTAAAGTATTTTTTCAATTATTATTAATAATAAATAACTTTGAGTAAAACCCACATCGGTGGGCTCGTAGACTTAACGTCAGGATAATAAAGTCATATTTGCCATTGATGGAGATGTTGGAGTTTGAATCCCGATCAAGTGTAATAAGAATGTTTTTATCTAAGTTGATTTTCACACCCTTATCACGAAAATTTGGGGAAAATTCCTTTAAATCCTACCTTCGTCTCCCTTACCACATTAAAATATTTAAGACGTGTGTAGATCGGATGAGTAGTAGGATATGGTGGGGAGAAAAAAAGCAATTGATGATAGATTCACGATTTCAGTAGAAACAACGGTCACTTCAGTGTCAATACTGACCACCATACACTTAAACTATCAAATTTAAAGGGACAAAATGATAAACTTTTAATAATATTAATTAAATAATTACTGACATGGGGAGAGAATTGGAACCCAGGTCGTCGATACCAAAGTCCACTAAAATATGCGCGAATCCAATTTTTCTGATATTAATCTATTCAATTGATTGTTTATACTTTGAATGTGTGTCATTCTTATTGAATTCAAGTTAATTTATTTCACATTTTTGTTATTTGAAAAGGTACACGTTTACAAAATTACAATGTACAGTTTTAAAAACAAAATTAGATAGTGTATTAAATGTATCATTTAATTTATACTGTGTAGTTAACTTTATTAATTTTAAAATAGACGGAAATTATGTATCTAGGTTAATTATAGTGAATAATATTTTAAACCGTTATGGATTTGAATTAAATCAAATTTATCAAGGACCGTTTGTAAATGTGTGCGCTAATTGCCATAAAATGTGTGTCTTTCTAAATCTTTATTTAAATACATTTCTTTGTGAACTGTCCATGTGAACTTATGTTTACTGTCGTGCAATCAAATATTAAATCAATAAACTCTTCTTGAATCAGTTTTTTTGTGATCTACCATTTAGTATGGATGAGGTAAATCACTATAAAAATATCATTATATCTGGTGGTTAAAATGTAACTAGCAAAACAAAGTAACTAAATGGTCAAAATATTAACTAGAGAAAGTTACTAGTTTTTAGTCGTTTTCTGACTAACCTACTATAAATCAAGATGAATGTTTGAATGCGTACACTAGCCCCATGACTTCTTTGGTGCTGACTGACAGCTCACAGCTGACTTCTGACAGTCAACATTTAGGTATATACCTAGATTTTGACCGTCAGAAGTGACAGCTGCTAAACACATGTTTTTACAGATCATTTTGTCCGGCGTAGGTATACATAATTTGGTCTGGTAGCTTTTCAAAGCTTTCAGTCAGCACCAAAGAAGCTATGGGGCTACTGTACTAAAATTTATTGATCTCTCTTATTACTGTTTATTTATATCAACTATGATGTATTTTGTATAGTTATAGATTCAATTTAAGAGTGAAATTAACTTTTAAGTACTAAGATAAAGTCATAAGTTGATTTCAAAATCAACCAAATTTGAAAAACTAATCATATTCATCCAGTTAGAGATGGTTATTAAAATTCTCAAAGACCTCATAATTCTTAGTCGGTAACATAATATACATTGATTATGTAGCTATATTGTATAATTATTTCCAAGATGACTTGTACTCAAAGCTATTTATATAATACAATTGATTGAAATAATTGTTAAATGTGGACATACTATCTCTGTATTGGATTTGTGTTATAAAATATCATCTAGTTCATTCATGTTACAGTTAAAACCTAAATTTTTTGCAATCAAAAGATAAACAATAATTTATTATCTATGATTTTAAAAATAATTATAAAGATGGAACACATTAAGGATATTTGCACTGACTTAATCTGTAACATGTAAATATAGGCATATGTATATGCTATTAGATAAATATTTAAAAAAAAGTCCTAGCACTTGTTTTAAACTCCTAGAATTTATTTTTATTAATTTTATTAAACTACCTCTATTATATATTATTCTTATACTTATTATTCCAACAAATTTAAGGGTTCAACTGTGATATTTATATTTTGATCTAATTCATGAATTTTCAATTTAATCTAATGTATTTTTGCTTTTCTCTTATTTTTTTTGTGCTTACCGATAATTTTTGGAATTGCTCGCTTGGTCGTGTAGAATCGCTCAAATTCTGCATTGAGCGACCGCACTCTTGAAGAATGTTGGTCAACGCTTCAACGAGTGAGTTGGCACCTCTTCCGTTGTGTATAGTATTCTTCCATCATTATTACTACTAATTATAGCAAATATTATTAATAATAAATTACTAATCAATTTAACTGTGTACTTTTGGTTTTAGTATGTTGTGCAAGTGTGTCGTATTGTTTTGATAAATTACAGAATTACATTTAAAAAATCAAAAAATTGGAATGCCGTTTTATTAATTTATTTTTTTGGGCCAATGTGTGGCATGTGCTGCAATCTTGCATGATAAGTGTGTATCAATATATTGTAATAATAATTAATTAATAGTATTGTCACATGTTAACATTATAGCTTACATTAAATGTTTGAAATTTACAATATACAATTTTATGTATAGGACTTATTATAATTAATACAGTATTTAATTTATGTCCATTTTTTATGCAATATATTTCACTATAGTATGATGATAAATTAAATTATAATTAACTGCTTTAATTTAATGATTATATCTCAGAAATATACTGGAAAATCAAAGTTGTTCATCTGGTAAAACGTTAAAAGTTTGTATAAATTAAATTTCTGGTATGAGTAGGCCTATTATATAGATCTATATATATAATTATTTATATATATATTAAAACTAGCCTACTAACGTGTCTGTGTCAGTCAAACTAGCTTAGATTGAATTTCATAGTTAGAATAGGTTTTAATAATCTACTGTATGTTAGTTGTGAAATATTGAAATATCCCAGTTATTACTATAAAATAGAAAATAATATCAACTAGAAGTCAAAAACAAATTAATTACTCTATAATGTTTACAGAATTATATTTTGGACATTAAGACTGAGGTTTTTTTTTTGTAAATGCATGTACCCCAGACGGGTAATAAGACGTGGTGGAAAAATAAATAAACTTCAAAGTCTACTTTCCATGTATCTCTGCCATTAAAAATGTACTAAAAAGATTAAATTTGATATTAAAATTTTCATACAGACTATAATATATCCAAAATAAGTTAGTATAGTTACTAGAATCGCATCTTGTGAATACATTTTAGGAATATCATATAAAACCAAAATGGCGATAACAATGTGTTATGTTAATGATTTGTTATAGTTTTTATTACAGTTGATTGAATAAAATATTCTAAATAATTAATTGAGTGGAAGGGTGGTTTAATATGGTTCATTTGTATAGTAATTTTAACATCGTAAATTAATGAGTAAAGGATATTTTTTTCTGTAATCACAGGAGCAACTATTAAATATACGATTTATTATTTAATTTAAGATATTCTTTTTAATATTTCTCTGTTCTGTGTTTTACATTTTTCATATATTTGTAATGATTGTATTGATTACATAAGTGTTTTATAAAATTTAATACCACTTTTATATACCTTTGCGATAAAATACAATTAAAAATAATTAATAGAGACAATTTAAAGTAATGTGGGTACCATAACACTAAAATAATAATCAATAGGTTTGGTATCCATATAGTATGATGTATAGTCTACTTACTAAATGTTTCAGTTTCCAAATTGATAAAAATTTGAACTTTTCCCAACTATTTACATACTAAATTTTCATTCAGTATGTATGTGTTCTTTAGTTAAGTTAGCAGAAAGACTTTACTTGTGCTCCAATGCTACACTATAAATATTTATTAAATTAAAATATTTAAAACAAGCATACATATTTTTAAGATTTAACTCTAACCTTTCGTTGTTATAAAATAATTATAAAATAATATATTGAATTTCCGTTTGTTGATGAAGCTTGTTTTAGTAATAGGAAACATTAATTTGTCGCTGTTTTGTTATTTGAGTTATATTTGAGTTGTTTTTTTACATTATTGATGCGATATTATCTGGATAACAAACCACCCTTCCGAAACACTTTAGATCATTCCCCTGATAGTCACCCTCTCTGACTTTGTGAAGGGTTGTACGGTGTATGTAATATGGTGTCCGCAGGTAAGTGAGCAATTAAGTCAATTACTTGTGTTATAATTAAATATAAATATAATTAGCAGCATGTTGCCGTTTCGTGTAATGTCTTTTTTTATACATCTATATGTATTAAGGTGAAATCACGTGTTTGAGCAGAGTGGTCTTAAAATAAATATTATTTTGTTTACAGCCGAGCCAGAAGATTATCATAGTTTGTGTTAGTGTCAAATAATAATCAGTAATATGGTTTTTAGAACTGATTAAACTCAAATATTAGCTGTAGGAACTAAAGGCCTCCTATATAGTGGACTATTTAGAAATCGTTCAACTGCTTTCACACCCTTTGAAAACTAAATATGATCCAACCCAAATTATAAGTCGCTAAAAAAATTGATTTGTTTGGCTATATTTCAAAGTAAAGCAGAAAATCAATTTTATAGTAACAAAGCTAATATTTATACATATAAATGTTCGTGGTTTTTTTCTTTTCTTTTTCATTTCAAAATGATGCTTTACTTTTCCTTGAAGCTCATACACCTTAATAAGTTACGCTCTACATGTAGAAGGGCGTTTTTAATTTTAAAATACATATATAACATAAATGTTTGATAGTTTACACCGGCATACTGACCTCTAAATTTTCTATCAGTGTTGAAAGATATCTTATCTAATCATATTCAGGTGTTTCTAATACGTTTATGAAATTTGTGATTGGTAGTTTGTGAGTTTTAAATAAATATGAATATGGAAACAGTTCCTTTTGAAATGTTTCAACCAACAAAAGATGAGTAAATAACTGATTTAGGGAATCATCTTACGTTCTTGTGGCCATTAACTTAAGATCAGAAAGTTATTTATATAGTATGTATATGTCCCTCAACTCCAAAAGAATTATAAGCTCAAACAATTAATTTTTGATGAAACTACCAAAACATTCTGTCTTTTAAGGGTAATTTTCAAACTAGGAAAGAAGATAGAAATGTTACCGTCAATTATTTGTGTATGTTTAATACGTAACGACATATCTAGGCTAGAAATTAATAAGACACACATACTTAATTAGTCTTATGAAAAGATGGTAGCGATCTTGAACTACTTTCTAGAGTGAAGCTAAACAATTGAAAGACAAACTATTTTACAAATGGACTTGAAAACTCTGTCAAAATATTTTTTTTTAAATGTCATCTTGGATTTGAGATAGGGTCTATTTTATTATTTTATCAAAATGTCAAATATTTGCATCCCATGAGCCAGAATATTTCATAAAAAAAGGTCTGGATTGTGATCGAATCACATAGAGTTATGATAAAATGTTGACAGGAAAAAAAAGTGGGTATTTTTCTTTAAAATGTTCCTTCTCAATAGAATCCTATTGTATCTGAAAGTATCAATCATATATCACTCACTGACAAGCTACATAAAAGCCAAATCTTATCGGTGGAGGAAGTGAGGGGCATAGAGTGGAACTTTGATCAAGTATGATCCTAGCAATCATCACAAAAATAGTATTATTGTGAATTACGTATTTTTCTTCGTGAAAATAAAATAAAACTGTAAATTTAGGCTATAGATCTAAGCTTAAATTGGGGGTACAAATAAAATTAAATATAAAGGTAATATCATACAAACTAAACAGTAGCTTTGTTTAAAAATATTTAAATCATGTATCAACTTTTTTTCAAACACCCGCGTATTGATGAATTAAAACATATGGATCAAAAACGCATTGGTTTAGAAGAAATTTAAAGAAATGTCAATACATTTTTTGTTGGTAAAATGCATACATATTTAAGTTATATTCGATTCACTTAAAAATCAAATTTAATTAAAGCGAAATGATAAATTAACCTTATTATACGAGACATACTCCACTTATTGGACTCATAAATTAGATTCCAGCTTTTCTGGTTTGTTTTTTCCAGTGACAGAGAGGTCGGGGTTCAAAGGAAGGCCAGGTGTACAAATGGTGTTTTTTTCCAAAATGATTTACCACTCTCCACATAACCAATGCGGTTACATTTCTTTGAATTATACCTTCCTAATTGCTATCTTATTAATGAAGTTAAATGAGGGTAGCCCGTGCAGTTGGTAAGACATCGGACCAAAATTACAAGTATTCAATGTTTCTAAACATTTATGCAAAAACCCAGCTTATTTTTAAAATTATTACTTTATTGGCTATGCCTGGATATTAAGAAACAATTTTCTATCAAGGAGGCAATTTTAAGAAGGTCTGCTAGGGATGTAATGTTTAAAATAAAACCAAACAAGTAGGAGGAGTTTTAAAATTTGTCTTCTAGAATTCAATGACGATATGAATAAAACAACGAAAAACTTAGTTTTCTAAAGAAGAGTACTCTAAATTTTGTCCAACCATTTAAAATAAATGGGTATTAAAATATTGGTGGAACATTTTTGAAAAGATGATTAGTTTACGATACTTTGATATATATTCGCATTGAATATATCAATAGTTTACTTAAAACACAGCAGAGAGCAAATTTTTAAATTATTTTTTTTTCATTACCACGTATTACCACCCTAAGGGCTGTATAAAGTCTGTTCACCGTAGGTATTGTTTTATGAAAGGCCTTTTTCCCTACCAGAAATCTATTATATAGTAGGATATTGGTAGGATAAAAGAGCTTCCAGGGAGTAATTCCTACCGTGAATGGAGTATACCTTTAATTACGTTCTTGAGGTAGAAACGAGGAAGGAAAATAACTGTGTCAATGTATCCGTATTTGAATGAAGGGAGTGTGTAGGAAGCTACCCAAGAGAAAATATCTTCTGGACACCTGGCCGAGATTCGCACCCCGACTCTCCTGTCACTGAAAAACCCAACTAAGTGACACCGACATTTATTCCGCTTGCCAACCTATACAGTTTTTGAAAACAAATTTAACTCAAAAATTAATATAACTCTCGATAAGGTATCCGTTTCTTGGACTTTATTAGGCAAGATGATCGCTAAGTAGTTTTGTGTTTATTAGCTATATTTTGTCCCGCAGTGATATTTTTAATAAAAGAGCTTAAATGCATAATAATGAATCCTTTTAAATTGTTAGATAATAAGTTTCATCGTTGAATATTATCTTATACTAAAAACCTTTTACAAGTTTACATAATATAGTGATAAACTTGTTTATTATATTAAAATCTTCAAACATCATATAGAGAAAACGAAAAGAAGTATCCTATTATAAATTGGGCATGCTATTATGCTATTATGCTTCCGTTTCATCTGCGTTAGGATACTTTGACCTCCAGAAAGTAATCCTTCTACTTTCTTTCACAGCTATAAACTATTTTAGTGAGTTAGACTGTTTTTGTAACAGATGTTATCGGTAGAATGCTTGCCTATTTCGTGTGTGTGTGTGTGTGTGTGTGTGTGTGTATGTCCCACCCTCTACTAAAATTTACCCACCGAAGAAAAAAATCTACCAATAGACAGCTTAGAATAATTCCCCTCCTTTTTTTTATTGTATCGTTGAAATTGGCGAATAGGAAGGTTACAGTTGAAACTCCTATTGTATGAGCTAGCACAAATACTTTGTGTCAAATTTTCGCCGCTAGTTCTTTTGTGTGTAATATTGAGAGGTTATTGAAGGCTGATGGTAGGGCTGTAGTTTGAATAGGGGAGGGGCTATAAAGAAGATGGTATGACTAGAAAAAATGAATGAATTGGTTCAAATTAATGTTTGAAGGCTAGTATGACATCCCTTTCTAAGAATATAAGGAGATCAAACAATGAGCTATAAAACAACGGTTTGATCACAAACGGGGCTTTGAGGTAGGAATTTTGGAGACGAGAGAAAAGGTCAGTGTTTATGCAATTTTAATAGCAAAACATTTGTTGGCCAAAAATAAATAAAATATTGCTTCTTTACAAACATAGATTTAGTTTTCTTCACTTGATTATATCAACATTTGTTGAATATCTGCCGATAGCATAGCGGCATTAGGTGGCAAACTTTTTAAATGTAAAGAAAGTGTCATTAAATTCCAGGACAGCATTGACGGTTATTCAACAATTGTTGATATCACAACGTAAAGAAAATTGAATTGTATGTTTGTGTGAAAGCAACATTTGACTAATTTTGGCCCTTTCTCGCCGTCCCTTAATCACCACCTTATGGTGGCGCTTCAGATGATTTTATTTGTATTTAAATACTAAATATTTTTATATAATTTATTAACCCTGACAGCACGCCTCAGTATAAAATAATGAATACTTTTTAATATTGACTTTATAAATGGATTATATCACTCTTAAAATATTAAGGTAAAATATTTTCTTAAAAAACTTTATTCGTATTATTTTTAAATCAAACTAATTTTGTTATATTGCATAGTTACTTACTTATATATATGGCACGCTTATTTTTCCAAGATATTGTGATTTTTTGAGAATACTATGCTGATGTCTGGAAAAACTATTAATATTTTTTAAACATTGTTAAGGAAATTTTATAAAGTTTTGTCAACGTACAGGCCGAAATAACTTCGGTTTTATATATTTAATGAATACGTTTAAGTGATTTAAATGATAGTTAAACTATTTTAGGAATCACTAAAAAAATACTTGTTGAAATTTTAAAAATTCGAGTTCACTCGTTATTTTTTTTTACTTCGTCCTACTACTCGTCATGTATCCATATTTAATTAGGCCTACAGTTATTATTATTATGGGATGAGGAAGGTATAATTTAGAAGAAATAGATTAACATTTGCTTGTAGGTAAGTTAGGAGAGACTACCTTTATTTATCAAGGCCAGTATTCCGAACCCAACGTCCCTGTCACTGACAAAACAGACTGTACGAGCCCAACATTTAGCCTGCGTGCCCATTGCCACGGTTCACACTCCCAATCGTTTTAGTTTATTAAGTACTGAAGGTGACCTGGTGGTCTAGGGGGTAAGGTGTCAGACTTCTATGCTGGCAGCAGGGTTCAATCCTCGGTCCCGGCACAGATTTATCTGATTACCAAACCCTACCTTCACCTCTGACAAGACATCTTGTGAATGTGGGGAATGCCAGGCCTCCACCGTGGTTCGGATTCCACGTTAAACTGTAGGTCCTCCATTTCATCTCACAATCACCCTACCATTACACATTAGCGTAAGTGCGTATAACCCGAACGGGTAGTAAGATGCGGTGCTAATAATAATAATAATAATAATAATAATAATAATAATTGAAAGATATACCCAAGGCTTACTATGGTGTGCCGCACTGGTTCACACTATGCACCTCCCACCCAGATTGTGAACACTAGTGTGAACGTGATTACACAAGGAACCCACCAGGAGTCTCTCCCCCCGCCTTCCCCCCTTGCTGTTCACTTGTACCCCTCTTGCACGCTGGTGTGGAGTCGGGAGTCCATTCTGGGAGTGGACCTTTAAGCATTTCGCGAAAATCTAAAGAAAGAGAAAAATAAAGAAGAAATAAAAGATAAAAAAAAGTAGGCGGTGTATGATGGTGGGGTAAGGGTGAAGAATCTACCTTGGGGAGGGTTTGGGTTGGATAGGAAGGGAGGGTTGCTTTAGCGAGAGGGGAGGAAGGTAGTAAGTTCCTGATTTGCGTCACGCACGTGAATTTTGTGTTTTCCCTCCCACTCCGCCCCCTTCGTGCATGTTACTACTAGACTCCAAACATACGCTGGGTATGTGCTCTCTCATACCATACAATATATTTTATGGCCCACACCACACTGAATTAAACTTTTCATAAACTTAGATATTCACCAACTTTTGATTGACTTCTTACAAATTACTTTTCATACTTATTTTCATATTTTTTTTAGAACGTTCTTCATTTATATTTATTAGAGAAGAAATGAAAAATCAAAATATAATATCATGATTTGCCAAAAATAGACTTATCTAATTTGATTTGTGGGGATAATTTTAGACTTTGTCAAGAAAATGTAATTCACCCAAAATTACTTTGGGGTGCAGGCAAACTGTTCAAATGTAAATGATTCAAAGGGCACAGTTTATAAGAAATATATTTTTACTTTACAATGGGTCTGTTTCGTATTAGGAATCTGTAAGGGAGTCAAACCACGGACCTTTAGACTAATAGGTGACCTGGCGGTCTAAGGGTAAGGTGTCAGACTTTTGTTCTGCGGTCCGGGGTTCAATCCTCGGTCCTGGCACAGATTTATCTGATTACCAAACCCTTCCTTCACCTCTGACAAGACATCTTGTGAATGTGGGGAATGCCAGGCCTCCACCGTGGTTCGGATTCCACGTTAAACTGTAGGTCCTCCATTTCATCTCACAATCACCCTACCATTACACATTAGCGTAAGTGCGTATAACCCGAACGGGTAGTAAGACGCGGTGCTAATAAAAAAAAGGAAATACCTTTTTAATAGTTTGTTTGTAAATATATATATATATTTACATAAATTTATGTAATACAAGCTCAGTAGTAAATATTATAACACTACTTAATAATTTATTAAATTTGGTTTTAAAATATAATGTTATTATGTAAACTAAGGCTTTAAAAAAGGCACAATTTTCATACATGAGCAATATTTTTAGCTAAAAGCGTATAACCCGAACGGGTAGTAAGACGCGGTGCTAATTATTATTTTAGCTAAACACATCCTTTTGAATCTTCTATGACATACCCATCTCACCGCTAGATAAGCTGTAAACGACTTGACTTGCTCAAACTGTGTGAGCTAACGATTCTATAATGAAAGTTTATATCAATCAAATATTAGTTGCCGTGGAAAGTGATGCAGTGAAAGGACCGTGATAAGTTCCTGATATAAAATAAATTATACCATTTAAAATTGAACCTCCAAATTAGAGAGACATATTTTATTATATTTTTTTAAAAAAAAGGGTGTTATATTAATTTTAATGTCACTAAAGTGGTACTGTGATTATAATAAAATAAATTATGTTTTGGATCACAAGCAAAAGATTACAATTATATTGTGTGATTTTAGTTTTCTACTGTTCTTCAGCCATCTTAAAAAAAACTATACAATGTGAAACCCAAAGATTACAATGCGTACACACTTGCACTCAGCAATGGAAGAGTATTATTATTATTATTATTATTATTAGCACCACGTCTTACTACCCGTTCGGGTTATACGCCCTTACGCTAATGTGTAATGGTAGGGTGATTGTGAGATGAAATGGAGGACCTACAGTTTAACGTGGAATCCGAACCACGGTGGAGGCCTGGCATTCCCCACATTCACAAGATGTCTTGTCAGAGGTGAAGGAAGGGTTTGGTAATCAGATAAATCTTTGCCGGGACCGAGGATTGAACCCCGGCCGCCAGCACAGAAGTCTGACACCTTACCCCTAGACCGTCAGGTCACCTCAAAGAAAGAGTAAAACTTGTACTCGTTCAGCCACGGCTCTGCCTTTTCAGAACTGGTGACTTGGTTTGATTGTATAAAGGTGTCTGTTCTTTATGTATTAGAACGACGATGTCAGTAACCTAATAAACATATGTAAGTGACTTCAGAAGGTCTTAGGAATGTTTTATTTAAGGTGTTTATCACAAGGTTATCAAGGACATCATATAAAACCATCAGGAACAAACAAGCATTTGCTTGGAAAAAAGTTAAAAATCACTGGTTGTAAAAAAAACAAAATTACGTTATAACGAATGACCCGCCTCGGTGGCGTAGTTGGCTGACGCGCTTGTCGTGTTGAAGCTCGACTGCTGAGGACGGGGAGATCGAGGTTCGAATCTCGGTCGGGTGAACTGGGGGTGGTATTTCCTAAATGTCTTTCCACTCTCCCTCCACGCTAATGCGGGTTCACTTCCTCTGGTTCGACCTTCCCAATTCCCATTCCATTAGCGTAATTAGTACTTAAAAGCGTATAACCCGAACGGATAGTAAGATGCGGTGCTAATATTATTATTATTATTACTATAACGAATATATTTTTAATGTATTTAAAGTATTTTTTTCCATTTTGAGAATCTCGTGGATTCACTCAATGTAGTTTTTTGGTATTTTTTTAATTCTTGATAATCCCGTGGCTATACTTTGTAAAATATAGCGTGATATATTAATGTTCATTCGCCACAATTAGAATGACATTTGTTATCATGATTAAATCGGGTCTAGATTGTTATCCTGTATTTATAATAATTAAAAGAGGGGTGATATCTTATTTTAGAAAATAAATATTTTTGTATTTTATAGTTTTTATTATAAGTAGATAAACAGGGTTTTTTTGCTCAATATTTCACACGTTATTGACTTTAATTTGATGCCCGACTATTATGTCATATACACGACAATTCCTGACATGAGAGATTAAGATTCTAGTAAAAACACGGATTAAGAACAAAATTAAAATAAAGATAATATAATGTAGGCCTATTGCCTAAAATGTTTTTATAATGTAGGAAAAAAAAGCTACAAATAAGTGATATTTTAAAATTATATAATTATCATTATATTTAATAAAACTCTCTATGTAATTAATTTGATCTTATCCTACACACTAAACATAGTTAAGTTTGGGTCAATACTAACCCTAAAAATATAAGAAAATCAGCCAAAATATGTCTAGAATTCCAATTAATTTTTTTTGTTTTTCTTAAAGCCAATATTTAAAATTGAATTCACATTTTAAAATACATCTAGACAAAGATGTGTACACACTATTAAAATAATAATAATATTTAGCACCGCGTCTTACTACCCGTTCGGGTTATACGCTTTTAGTACTAATTACTCTAATGGATTAGG